>KK122435.1:144956-184685 GCA_000611955.2 Stegodyphus mimosarum | reverse complement strand
AAAAAACTTAGTGAAATTCACGGTTCAAACATTCATCATATGCATTGTATTATACATCAAGAAGTTCTATGCACGAAAGTAATAAATATGGAGAAAGTTTTGTCATATATAAAAAAAGTTATAAATTTTATAAGATCCCGAGGTTTAAATCAGCGTCAATTCACTGCTTTTTTAAGTGAGTTAGATAGTGAATATTCGGGTTTCTCCTACTATACCAAGGTACGTTGGTTATCTTGCTCCAAGATTCTCAAACAATTCTGGGATTTGAAAGAAGAAACATGTCAGTTTTTAAAAACGAAAAATCAAGACGTAAGTTTGTTTTACGATCCAATATGGATACAAGATTTATCTTTCTTGGTTGATATAACCAAACACTTAACCGATTTAAATTTATCGTTACAAGGAAAAGATCATATCATTACGAACATGTTTGACATAATTAAAGCATTCAAATATCAACTAGTTCTTTGGGAAAAACAACTTAAAAATGAAGATTTGACGCACTTCCCGACGTGCAGCATGAACAAATCAAGTTTAGATGATACTTGTTCGTATCAAAAATACGCAAAAAAATTGCAAATTTAACAACTGAATTTGAAACGAGGTTTAATGATTTTAGTTCCCTCGAAGACAAATTTTTTTTGTTTTCTTCCATTTTCTCAATAAGTATTGTCTCAGTACCCAGCCATATGCAAATGGAGGTGATTGAGATTCAATGCAACTCAAATTTGAAAGCAAAATTCTTTGAAGTGGGCGCGCCTGAATTTTACAAATATTTACCAGCCAGGTTTGAAAATAGTCGAAAATTCGAATAGGAAATTATTTCCATGTTTGGTAGCACTTATCGGTGCGAGTAGTTATTTTCAGTCATGAAAGGTAATAAGTCTCCTATTAGAAACCGTATTAATGATGCTCACCTTGGGTCAGCGTTGAAAGTTATCACTGCAAACAAAATTTCTCCCGGAATAGGAAAGATAATAGAAGAGAAGAGATGTCAGGTATCAGGACGTAAACATTAAATTTTTCTTGTTCTTTTCTATAAATATATATATATATATGTTTATTATTGTATTATTCGAAATAAATCTACATTTCTATGAATATTGATTTTTTTTGCGGCCCGCCTAAAGTTAAACCTTGTTTGTTTGGCCCAAGTGTACCTATGAGTTTGACATCCCTGATCTAGATCCTGGTAGTGAACAATTTTTTAGTTCGAGTGCCAATTGTAGAGCGATTCTGGAATTGTTTGGGCAAGAAAAAGTCAGACAGTCATCTATGCTGTCGCTGGGGCTCGAACCCCGGGCTTTCTGATTGCAATCCAAACGTGCTTCTCAATTATACAACAAAGGTAGGAGTAAAGCGAATATTATCCTTCACTAAAGGGCAACTGGAGAGGAGGGAACCCAAGTGCCAAATCCTGATGGTAACGAATTATCATCCACCACTCCCTTTTAGTTTGGATGCCACTGTAAAGACCTTATGTTTTTTACGAGCAGAGCAGTGCTCTCGCCATGGTTCGAACTCCGAGCCTCCGGATTCCTAACCGGATTTGCATTTTGACTAGATCAGGAAGGCATGCAAGCGGTAAGGTGGAAGAAAATATCTTACGAAGCATAATAAATTTGCCAACACAATAGATGTTTCCATTTTCAGAAAAATATCAATCAAGAATTTAGATGGAGAATTACTTCCCCGTCTCCTACTAGATAGATTTCTCCGGAGATCTCGACCAGAAATGTGTGACTAACAAATACAGATATACAATGACCAATCGACAGATATGCAATGACCATTCACTGTTAAACAGTAGTTTTCTCCATTGATAACTGTACAGCCCAGAACTTCATATTTTATTAAATATTCATTTCCAAAGATCACAAAACAACAAAATTAAAAATATACCTACCAATTAAACATACAATAATGTTACACATTGTACAATATCGTTGGAAAAATTAAAACTTTGGCTACTGTGTTTGTAATCAATTTCTACTATCATAAACATTCTTTTTTGTCCGCACTATTATTATGAATGCGGAAGTCAGTATTATTTGTGCGCAGTATTATTATCAATGCAGTGCTTTAATTTTAAGTCTAGATGGCTATTAGTAGTTATACCATCCTTTAAGGTGAGGTACAGAATTTTCTGCGAACATTTATGCAGATTAGAAAAGTGGAAATTACAGAGTGTATTATCAAACCTTCCGTAACAAGATCCTGCAACAATGTATGCTATAATTGTTGCAGCAGAATGTATCTTGCTTTGAAAATGACTATCGCTTTGATATACTGTATTGACTTACGAGAATAAATGCCTGACATGCACAGAAAGTTTGGTTTTACAAGCCTCCAACTTTTCCCTAGGAGTAATAAATGGTTTGCTTTTGTTTTCAAGAAGTAACAAATATAGAAGCAGTAAGTAAAATATCTTTCTTCCTCCAAAAACAGCTCGTAGAGCAAGACTAAGAACAGTGCTATCAATAACATTATTAATTTACTCTACGTGTAATAAATCAAAGAAATACTAATGCACTTTTAGCATGTTTATTTATATTAAATAAACCTGTTCTAATAAATGAAAGAGAAAACTTCAATATAATTTTACAACAAAAGAATATCCAGTAATAATAAGAAAAATCAACGCAAAAATTTAAGAAATAAATACAATGTTACGATATTGACATCAGTGTAAATATTTATAATATGATTTAGTGAAATTACACTAGACGTGTAAAACATTTCTAACGGAAACATATAAAAGATCATTTCAGAATTTTATCAACCGCAATTTATCAAAATATCAATTATCAAATTAATACTATACTATATCAAATGAATAGTATACAAATAAACCATTAATAATGTTACCAGTTTGTACTAAATATAGTGCTGTATTTATAAATATAATGCATATATGTATACAATAACAGTATTTGAAATATTCATGCAGAAGTATATAAAAACACTGATAAATTTCTTTAAACGGTATTAATTTCATACCTTATCATTCTAGTAATGGAATACACATAAAATAAAAAACGTGTATGGATATGGTACGCTATTTTAATCAGCTGTACCAATAAATAAAAAATAATATTAAACTACCGCAACTATCTTGATTATGTGTGTTTGAGAAAAAAAATCGAGAGCCTGCTAACAATTAAAAAAGTTAATTAAAATTCGTCAAAGAAAATTAAATGAATGTAAACATTCTCTTATATATTTAATTTCTGGTGTTCATTAAAATTATATTTATATTGTGGGATAGTTTTTGGATCAATGCCCGAGCATTTATTTTTGATATACTTGTGTCTAATAAACCTAATAATTAAAAAATATTTCTAATTCACATTTTAGCACATTGAACTAAAACTTGTAATTGAAAATGTTTTTGTTAATTTTATTTTATAATTCTGAGACGAAAGAAGGAATGAAAATAATAAAGATAATTACTGCAGTTTAATGTTAGACAATCATTCCTTCTAAACAGCATGATAATAAAATGCTTGATCTTTCTTTCAAGGTCTTCCGATGTATCCGATCATGTAGCACTTAAATCAATTCATTTAAACCTATGTTTGATAACTTTGATCAGCTCTCATTGTAACACGCAATTATTATCAACTACTGAGAGATTACAGAAATTTACCAAACATCATCTATGTTATTTTTTCTAAGAAACATTGATACACAAATTTATTTCATGATTTATTCTATTGAGCAAAAGCTGAATTTTTGAGATGATTAATTTGCTTGCTAAGCAAGAACAAGCGTGAAATATTCCTCAAAGTGGCTTCAATGTTAGAAACAAATCTATATCGTAGTTAAAAAATATTGTAGCCTGCGTACAGGTTCGTTATGGATTGAATTCACAAAGCGTTAAAAAGTTAACAAAAATGTATTCTTTCCACAAGAAATAAATCAAAATGCTGATCAGAGATATTCCCACAATATCACAATATCTAAAACGTTTAGCAAAACTCAGTTCAAAACAGATAAAACAATTCTATCTCACTGCGAAATCGTTCCAGCATTAAGTAAACAAACAGCAGTTCGCTTTAAACAGCTACAACTAGAACAGCAACTGAGATGAGGTGTTTCAATTCGGCTTTTATAAGCTTTTTAATTACCACTAGAACAATCTCGATTTTTATAGATTTTTCTGGATGGGAACAGTAATTAACGAGATATTTATTTATTAAATATTAAATGCACGCGCTCTTTTATTTTTATTTTTCCGACGTAGCTTTCTCTTCAAAATCGTCTGCGTTGCACGAGAAAATAAACCTTTAATTACAATTCTAAATAAACAGCCAAATAAATATGAAATCCGTAACAATATAATAGTACAATTTGTGAAATTGAGTACTGAGACTGAAAGTGAGGATGAATGCAAAATTTCGTTAAATACGGTTTCTCAGAAATTAGCGAAAAGGTGATTTTAAGGAAAAGACAAAACTACTAATCTAAATAACGCAGTGTAAAAAGGCTAGAGTTTCGATTGACAGCAAAAATGTTTTTTAAGAATACCGTGTTTAATTTTTGTATTATTGCCTCTTGATGAAGGGGTATATTGTTTTCAATTAAATTTAAAATCCAGTACTTGCAAAATAAATTCGGTAGGCACTATGATGTCTTTGAAACGAACAGAAAAATCAAGAAGTGACCCTTGATAAATGTTACCCCTGTGCGCAAGAACAACTGTAATTTTTCTTCTAAACTTCCGTATACCTGATTTCAAGCGCGATTTTCTCCTGAAAGTCTAAGTGGTCTTATTGCTCTCAGTTCAAACTCTACTTCAAACTAAGGATAATATTACGCCTAATTTTAAATTGGCATGCTTCGTACCCGATTTCAAAGCACAAAATTGCACAATTGATTAACAGGCTGAACGACATCAATGCACTAAACGCGTATTTCAATCTTCACTTTAGCTTCATAACAATGTATCTAAGTGATAAAATTTAAAATACGTTTAAATTATGACATACAATCGATAACTTTAATGTTTCTGTGATAGCGGTCTGGTGTAGGAAATAAAAGATATGTTTTACGACATAAGTTCTGCGGGAAAAGCAAAATTATTAGTTTTTTAATTTTTGGTAAGATTGCACTATTTTTAATACCCAATACTGTTTTTATTTCCTAAGTTTTTATTGCAGGAAAATTAAGAATATTGCTATTCTCTTTTAAGTTAGGAGTCCGGTTCTTTTCCACTAAGAATGGGGTAGCCATTAACTAAATTTATTTAGTTTTCGGTCAAACGTCTCATTATCGGAAGTAGCTGCTCCCTCGTGACATGTTCCCCAGATCTGCCTTTAGGAGGCAAAGGGAATATGCGCATATATAAATACCTTGCCAGGCAGTTGATTGTTAGAATTGTATCAGGGAAGGGGAGTTTGAGTTTAGCTTGCCCGAAATTAGTACTCGAAGAATCAAAGATGACTGAACTTGCCCAGCAATGAAAGGAGAATGGGAAGAAACAACGCTATTCGAGTAGGGAGTAGGTGTATATCCTCAAGGATTGGCTTAGTAATTTGATATCAGGTTAGTTGTGTAACAATGTGTTAAACACCTTAATTCGCTGTATTACATTATTTTCATGCGCAGATGAAAAGAGAATACCTAATACAATTTACATAGACAATTATGGCAAGCAAAACTGCAATAGCAACACGGTTTAGCAACACGGAAGGCATAGATAAACTACTAATACAGTACTAAAATACAGCACTACTAATTAATAATATTGAAGTGATATAAAGCGTAGTAATAATACTTAATAATATTAAAATGACAAGACTACAGAACACTATGCGCACACTAACAAAATAGGACTGTAATGATAAAATACAGTTATACACCTCTATTAAGGAGAAATTATTAAATAGGCAGCACCTATTAAATACCACTCAAGAGTCAAGATTGCACAATTATTTTACCGTTAAATAAAACTATTGAAAGCACCCAAAATTATGAGAGCATGTGCAGTAATTAAGTAGATTCATAGTAATTATATAAATAAGTATAATAGTTACATTATTATTTCCAGCTAAATGCAGTTAAAAGTAGGGCATATAATTAACTACAAATTGGTGTGCTTATGCAAGAGAACAGTGTATTAATACAACATTGACAAATGAAGTATATTTATGCAGTTAAATCAGGAAAAACAGAACATTAATATGTACTTGCAAAATCCCTTAAAATACCCCTTTTGCCACTATTCAGAGAGTTCACTGATGTTTTTAAGATATAAGGATGGAAGGGAATATTCATGGAACTAATGTGTGATTAGCTGTGCTCTTTGGGATGTCGTCAACTGTTTCAGTACCCTATATAACAGTATGGGACAGTGCCCATTGAAGCTGTAGGCTCATACTTCCAGAAATCAATAAGAATTGTATTTGCATTACCCTGAAAATAGATTGTCTCCTGCGGCGGCCCTAAGTGTCACAACCTCAACAAAGAATTTATGTAACTCATAGCCAAGATTAAAGTCCAGCGTGCTTTTCAGTTTGCGAGTTCATCCCAAAAAACTGAGATAATTGGGCGAAGCATTTTAGCCCAGTATGGACCGCATTGTTATCACGCAAGTCACAAGTTTAGCTTCGCAGGTTAATTCCATCAACTCGCATATTAGCCTTTAGCTATTCTGCGTTTGCAAGTAGAGTAATGGCTCTTGAATAACCGTGCTACAGCCTCTTGTTCACTGGAGTTACGAGTTCCTTGGAAGAGTCTTTTTAGACGGCGAGCACCTCTCCTTTTTGCTGCCATCCCCGAATTTCCCCAAGAAGATTTTGTAACAGATGAATGAATTTTCTGCTTTCACACTTAATCACAGACATCTGAAAGATATTTGTAGTCTTGTTGAGTACCGCATCCAGCTGTTGCCTCTTGCTAATAGTATTACATCTGATATTAAATGTGAAACATGAAGTGCAACCGCAATTTCAAATTTCCCAGGCTTAAAAACAATATAAGCAGACTTCTATATATATTAAATCCTATATAAATGCTTCAGATTTCTATCAATGTGAAAACACAATGGTCATAAAATAACGGTAGTCACTCTATATATGTCAATTATGGCTCTTAGAATAGCTGGCGGAAGTTGCTAGCATTATATTTGACCTACCGGTTTAGGAGTTTGTGAACCGTCTGCGGTGCTACCACCAGAAAGCTGGAGATAATGCAGTTTGAAAACGAAGCTGTTCTTCTGTTTACTTCTGGTGCACACCAAAATGGACTTTCAGCGTTGAAACCCTCCAAAACAATTTTGTTTCGCAATAGTAAGGCTAAAATCTGTTCATGTTAAACCTACAGCTGTAGTCACGTCACATGAAGGATGCACTGGTTGTAACGATACTTCCATTAGACTTTCGTATGCTATGTGAATACCTATATTCCACTGCCGTACGGTTTCTTTGAGACTGACTGGCTTTCAGAAAGCTTATTATGTTGGATGGGAAAACATTTTACTACAGCAAAAAGGACAAAGTAGGAATGCGGGACTTTGTTTTTAAAATTTAATGTGAATGATGTTAAATTGAATTAATGCAAATGATTATCAGGCTTCAAAAGTAATAGGATCCCAATGCATTAAACAACGTGAATAAGTTACATACAATAAAGCATAAATGTACAAATATATTAACAAAATTGCACAGATAATTAACAGATATTTGCAAAGATAAAAATATAAGCAGTGAATAAGCAATTAAAAACGAAAACGCCTGCTAGATATGAATAATGCAGATATTATAAATACAAAGACAAATATCAATGTTACTGAAACTGATAAAGGTGTAGGGTATTTCCTGTATAAATCTAATTTAAATTTCTTTAACACTTTTAATACTAAGAAACGAGTTATCATGCAGTCTGTGAAATTACGACAAAGTCCTAGGAGAATTTTTCATAACATTTCATTTAAAATTTTAACTTAACAATTGCGCAACTTGTGTGTACAAACATCTTCATCACTTGTGAATGACAGAAAGCTGAATTTACAAATTTAAATATCCAGAATCTTTAGATTCGTAGCCGGAGACTAAAATATAACAGGCTTAACTGAGCATGGATCAAAATTCTAAACGCACTAAATAAATTTGGTTAGCAAAATGGTTAATGCCATAGTACAAACACAACAGATCTGGATGAGAGGAAGTGCACTTCCGAGTTCTGCTGTCAAAACCTCAAACCAAAAATTTCCAAACCTTTCGCTTTCAGTAGTTTTAAATATTTGAATCATGTTCAGAGTTAACTAAAAAGACAAGTTATAATGTATATCCAAACCATAATAAAATGGTTTAATTGACTTAAACTGTGCAGAAGTATTAAAAATGTAATGAGTCCTATTCGTAAAGAGTACCACGAGCTTGAAATAACAAATATAATGGAGACGACACTTTTAAAATGCTCATGCATGCTGTTCAGTTTATGGCTTCTAGAATACTTGCTTTAACATAAAAATAGTCGCAAAGGAAACTAGATTGTGAACGTTAATGAATGAAATATGAAATATTATGACAGGCCAGAAAAAAAACTAAATTTACAAAGTATTAATATCATCTATGACATGCACACACTTTTCAGATGGTTTATTGAAAAAGGAAGGCCCACATTTCACAGTTTTACAGTCTTCCAATAGTACAGACAAAATCGTATAAAGGTAAATTTTAACTTCGGGATTTAGTCTATAAGCTATTTTCCCGTCTTCTTAGCGTGCCCTCGTGCTGTAATCGTCAAGCACCATCGGCGAGTATTTGAGAGGTCCGTGGTTCGAGTCCCGGCGAGGGCATTGCTCCTTTTTCACGTTTCCAACTTCAAAATATGTGAAATTCAATGTCTTTACAGTGGGACCCGAACTAAAAAAAGTGGTGGATGAGGATTCTCCATAACCAGGATTTGGCGATTGGGTCCCCTAATCTCCAATCGCCTTTTAAAAGGGTTAGTATATAAGGTATTACTCTCGCCTTCTTCGCGTGCCTTCGCGTAGTGGTCAGCACGCTCGACGCGCATTCGAGAGGTCTGTGGTTCGAGTCCCGGCGAGGGCATTGCTCATTGTTCATCTCTCCTACTTCAAAAACAAAAACCTAATGTCTCTACAAGTCTAATTCTATTGCAAAATTTGTCCATTGTAAAAATAAACTCTCATAACTTCTGAACGCGGCAAATCACAAGTATAGATTTTGTATTTAGACGCTTGAATTGAATATCTGCATCAAAATAAAGCGGAAAAATAATGCTTGGGTTCGAATTTTCTCTAGCAAAGCTCGAAAAGATCGAGCCAATTTTCAAGCTCAAAAATCTCGAAAATGGGAGCCCAAACGAACGCGCTTGACACTTCCGAAGCCAGATCGCAACTTTCCAAGTTATTAAACTATAATATATATAAAGCAGTTGTTCAAAAGCTAATTTCCTCACGAAACCCTTTTCAGCATCTCTAGAAGATCATCCCCTGTTCCTTTCCAAACATCGAAAAAGGTATAAATACATTTATTTAGATTTAGATTATTTATTAACGTGTTTAATAAATTAGGGAACAAAGATATTGAAAATATTGACATAAAAGGTACTTTTCCCGCCTACCTAGCATGCTTTCATATTGTAATGGTCAGCACGCTCTATGTGTATTCTTAAGGTCCGTGGTCCGAGTCTCGGTGAGGGCATTGCTCATTTCTTCAATTTCCTGATATCCAAATAACCTAATAAATCTAAAGTGGCGTCCGAATTAAAAAAGGTAGTGCATGATGATTCTCCACCACCGGTATTTGGCGATTGGCTCCCTAATCCCCTGTCGCCCTTTAAAAGGGTGGAATATGCAAGGTATTTCTCCCGCCTACTTAGCACACCTTCGTGATATACTGGTCAGCACACTCGGCGAGTATTTGAGAGGTCCGTGATTAGAGTCCCGGTGAGGGCATTGCTCATTTTCACGTCTCCTGCTTCGAAATAATCTAATGTCTCTACAGACAAATATCAAAACTTGAATAAAAGTAGTTTTTTAATGTTCTTAAATTAAAACAATATTTTGTACAGTTAATTGAAAGACTTGCCGCATTCATCCCTTTAAAGTATGTAGTCCCCTCCTGGATGAGAGCCCTGATCTAACGTCTTAAAGTCATAATCTGATTTTGCTTTGTTTTAACGAAGTGACGCGCTGTCAGAAGGTCGCATCAAACATCTCCGAAGTAATGTATTCGTAACTCGTTATTCTCCGAATCTCACGCCATATGCTATTTAAAATTAATGGTACAATACATATGTCTATGGGCTATTTTAAATCTCAAGTCATGACCGTAGAGATTGTCGTGTGCTGTTGAGATAACCATAGTAAAGGACATGTTAAGAATCCTATGGCAGGAATATGATCATTACATTTCTATTTTTCGTGTACCGAAAAGAAGAATTAGAACATTCCTAAGTAAAATTTGTGGAATTTCCTCTTGGTTTCAAGTATTGCCTCCAGTCCTGTATTGCCATTTTGTAAACTAAAAAAAAAGTAAAGCATCTGCTATCGGATAAGTCTTTTTGAAAATTATTGTCTATTTTTTACACCGTCGGCAGTTAAGTAACATTTGTCATTCACAGAATTTGAGACTTGAGTATTCAAATTAAAGTATATCCTTCCTAATGCATCAGATAAAAATGCTGTCAAAATAAAATATATTACTTAAGGAATTTAATGGAGATGACGAAATAAAATTCTTCTTTAATAAATGAGAGTAGTCGCATTCATGTCAGGGCACTAAATGTTATCGGATCGAGTGATTTACGTGACATTTTCTTCTAAAAATATAAAAAAATGCGTGTGTCAACCCTATACGTTTTCAATATTTTATCATACAAAAGAAAAACCTTAAATACCGTGATTAATATTTGGTATACATTTTATATTTTAAAGTATCTGTGCCATGTTCAGTGAAAAGGCTGTATCCAGTGGATAAAATTTCCTTGTATTCCGGTATCTTCGCCAAAATTTTAATTTTAAAACATAAATGGCATTAAAATATAAAAGGAAAATAACACGCCCTTAAAATGAAGTTCTATGTAGTAAAAGCAGTGAAACTTGTTCTGTTATTTAGTCTCAAATTACTAACCTCTCGAAGAAATTACAATTTTTTTACAGTTTAATTGCGAATTTTTGTTTCTCTTAAACAGTCTTTTATAGTCAGTCGATCATGCATTAGAGCTTTTATTTCTCGAATATATTATAAAAGCGTGTTACTAACCGAGGAATAAGATAATGGTTTAAAAATCCATATTAGTTCGATTTCCTAACACGTTTTACAAGAAGTGTTTTCTTTAAAATGGTAAAAATTTTTATTGAAATTCTTGTAAAGTTTTGCTTAAAATAAAAATAAAAATTTTAAATTTTCTTAAATTTATTTTGTAAATTATTTTTATTTGTAAAGACAATCCCTCACATTTTTCATTCCGAGTTTCAGTTTGAATGTGGAAACGGAAGCTGGCTAAAAAGACTATAAATAGACAAATTTGGGAAGTCCCAATGTGGGAAGTTATTTTTCATGATTGTCTTCATCGGGCTGAAAATAGTGATAATCCTCCAAATCTGAAAAGTGACGAGATAAGATTATTCCCCTTTTAAGAAGTGGAGAAAAAAATACCTTATTGTGCCAAGCGCTATGTCGCAACAGAAAAAAAATATTTTCGTCAACTGTCAGCATTCATATTTATAGCAAATTATTGCTAAGTATTTAACGGAAAATATATATCAGGAGGATGCAAAATGCATTTTCGATGGTGTATGGAAAAATATGAATTACCATTCATTATCGTTCAGTCATAAAAACTAAATTTTCAGGTAAATTGTAGAGCTACTAGATTTTTTTTTTGGAGAAGTGATAAATCATCTATACCGTCTTTGGAATTCAACCCTATCTGATTGCAATTTGGTCTTGCTGCTAGTTACACCATAAAATCACGTAAGAGGGAAGGCGATAATTCCTTATAAAATTCTACCACAAAATGACATTTTAGTGCATAAAAATTTAAATTCTGAAGTAACGAAACGGTTTTCACATCTACTTCATTTTTGCAACAGCATAGAATAAAATAAAAATATTTAAATTTTAAGAAAAATTTGTTTTAGATTATGTTTACAATATAATTAAATATTGTAAAATAACTAAGTCTTTTGCTTTCGAAAGCCAAATCGTTGTTTTAGAATGGTAATTCAAAATTAAAATACTGTGAATTCTAAAAGTAGATAATGATACATCAAATAATGTTTCCAGTGGAACTATTTAACTATATTTTCTAAACAAGTAGAAAACATATTACTGTTTATAGTTACCTTTTTCGCAATTATTGGTTATCATTCATGGAGCTGTTATTTTTTTCTTTTCCGATTTTATTTTTCATGTTTTCATGAATTTAACAAATCCGTATCTCATTTGTAAATATTTGTGTCACAGAGAGAAAGAATTCAATTTATTGCTGCTATATTAAAATATCTGAGATTCTCAAATATTTCAGGAAACCATTAAAATTTGCTTTAAAGCAATTGTTTGACAAATGTTTCTATTGAGAAGAAATTAAGCGGCGTATTGCGAAAGAAATACTATATTTATCAGTTAAATTTGTATTATTTGACAGACGAAGATATTTGCCGATACCTCACTGAAATTTAAATTGCATTATATTTTGTTTTCTTCATTCCTCTTACGAACTTTTTAAAAGATATAGTCATATGTGAACGAAAACAGAATGCATAAAAAGTGTATTCGAAGTATATAGACGCTCTTAGATGTTCATGTAATTCAGACAGTTTAAAATAAAATTTAGCACACAGCTATAAGTTATCCAAACTTTCAAAACACTGCCATTTTTTTCTGTAACTCTTCAGTAGGAGTACTGAGCTTGGACTAATCTTGCTTGCTTATAAGTAAAAAGTGTGTAAAAATAGTTTTAATATATATTTTCCTACTCAAGATTTATTTTGTATTCTTTTCACTATTATTTAAATACAAATCTCTCTGTTTAATTATCTTGTTGACATTTCATGTGCAATTTGTGAGTCTATTATGGAGCATAGTTAAGCCTGTAGAGCATAATTAAATAAAGCGGTTAGGAAACTTAATAAAAATCCGTCTGCAAGTCTTAACGTATGTAATTCTCAGTTTTTAAACCAACTGATTTTAATTTTTGTATTTATAAAAATAAATACTTCTACATTTTATAATGAAATCAAGCGATTTCTGTAAATCGCACTCACAAAAACGAACTATGTAATAAATTATTTAGATGAGGACTTCCTTTGTTAATGTTCTTTAACTGATTATGTTAATTAAAATTTTCCATGCACTGAATTAATTGAAAACGGAGAACCAAAAACGGAAGCACGTATTAATATCCCAACAATGCACAAAACCGTTTGTAAAACAAATACTATTGAAATCAAAATCTAATTATGTTACATATAAATGCTTCCTTCAGTTTCATACTTGTAAATTTCATACTTTCCTTACCTTTTCTAATACTTAACCATATAATCTGGAACAATTTAATTTTCATTCTGTGTTTTATCAAGTTCATTTATGGGATCAGGCATTTTAATATAATTCTCGCTATAGCTTAATGTGATCACGTTAATGTTATCTTTCGGATATTTTTATTGATTTGCATCAATCCCGCCCGTTTGCGTACTAAAACTTGCAATATGCATCACCTATTGTAATCAACGATTCCAGAGTCCGATTAAGATATTTATAGACCTTAAGCACTTAAATGATTTTGGTTCCTCTACGTATGTGTTCAAGTTTTTCTTCATTTCTTCTCGCTCTTGCTTTTGGTTGGTTGCACTAGGCATTCCACGGTAAACCAGCCAATGAGAAACGTTTTAATGCTCCCTTTACTGACATCTAAAAATCTTTTTGTGGTGATTCCTTTACTTGATGTCTTAAGTGCGTGTTTATATTGCTTAATGGCTAATCCAGCCCTGAATTCGGTTACTATGGTCAAAGTGTTATGGAATAATTTTTTAAACTAAAATAGCCAAATAAAAACTTATTTCGCCAAAACGAAGTCAAAATAAATTAAAAAAATTACCAAGTGGCAGAGAAATATCACCATATGAGGCTCTAAGTCACCAACCACCTTGGTATTGATTTCAAGTAACCATTTAAAAGTAGGCAGAAGAGCAAGCTTAGTTTGACAAACGTTTTGAATAACTTCATCAATTCTGAGGGCAATCAGATACAAGGCTTTCTTCCTTAGGAGGGAAAAAATGTTCAATACGTTTCTTATCGTCAAAACAAATTTCCTGAAAACATCTACGACAAATTTAAGGTTCGTTTTTACTCAATTTAAAGTTTGGCACTAGCATGTTATTTTTGAAAGATGGATACGTTCCGAATAATAAAATAAGAAGCACAACATCGGTTAAATAACTTCCAGAAACGTTACGAATATTTCATAAACAATTTTTTGCCTTTTCGTAATTAAAATGCTGTGAAAGTACCTATTTATAGACTTTGTTATTTTTGTATTAAATTAGATAAATCTATTGCTGTTTTGAAGGATATATTTTCTCATCGTTTAGTGTTACTAATTGGTTAATGTTATCGAAATAATAGCATCGCCACAGGTGATCACATTAAGCGACCTCTATCGTAGAGTTATTATAAAGCGAGATTTTTTAATTACTGTTTTTATTTCCTTGATGAGATTCACATGAAAATAGATTAAAAAAAATCGAAAAAAAATCTGAAATGTTTCAGATTTTAAATTATGTTCAAAGGGGCGTTTTTTTAATGTTTTGTGTGTTACCCCTCTTTATTAAATATCATGTTCTTCACACTTAAATTATAAAATTCAGTTCAACAGCAATATTGCAAAATAATTTTAAAATGAGCATATCTATAGAATTTCCGACACACAGTTCCGCGCGTTGAAGATAAGAAGATTTTTTTCTCGTATGATGTTGCCATTGCTTGCTTTTAAATCCTTGAGTTCGTTAATCAAAAATTCCTCAAGGTGTTACAAAATATGTAATAGCTAATCAAACAAATTCCAGACTCCAAATTTGGGCTTCCAATGCCCATAATCGGGTGGAAACGTACGTTATTCAAAACTGGATGGCTCTAGGTACCGTTGTTTCATCACATTGCGAGAATATACAAAAACGTATATATGTTTTGAGATTCTTCATTGTTTAATTTCTTTAAATATAAAATAGGGCGATAATGTTTGGAGACAAAGCCCCTTTGGACTCAAAGTTTAATTTCAAAGCTAGTAACACTAATAAAATAATGAATTGAACCTCAAGAGTGAATAAGTTTTGATTTTTTAAACGTAATATATAAAATTTTAAATAATTGGATGTTCTAAAAAATCTAACAATATAGAATAAATAAAAGACAAATATATCAGAATGTATAAATAACTGTAATATTGCTAATCTGAATCCAAAAAAAAAAAACATTTCTGTATTCAGATTAGCAATATTATAGTTATTTATACCTACTTCTGGGAGCCGAAGATAGTTTATATTGATTATCCAGGAAAAATGTGCTATTTGAAGTAGATCTGCTCCTCCAAAAATGGTTCGGATAATCATGATCGTGATGTGTTTGGGTAAAAATATATAAGTGTATAATAATCTTTGCCTCAAAAAATCCATTTCTAGTGTGACCACGAGGGTGCGCTGCTACACTCAAGCGAATCTCCTATTTGCGGATCTCCCGTCAGTCTATTT
Organism: Stegodyphus mimosarum; assembly: GCA_000611955.2. Classification (NCBI taxonomy): domain Eukaryota; kingdom Metazoa; phylum Arthropoda; class Arachnida; order Araneae; family Eresidae; genus Stegodyphus; species Stegodyphus mimosarum. The sequence goes on along the minus strand of KK122435.1, from coordinate 168,961 downwards.
CCCGCGAATTCTCCTCATTCGTTTCGGTATCATTTCTCTTTTGCGTTTGGCAGCGGCTCCACATCCTTTACGTTGCTTGTATTGCTGCACAGGTTTCGGTTCGTGTTTCAGCTTGTCACTTGTTTAGTGAGTGAAATAAATTTTTACGGTGTGCTTTGGAAGAGTGGGATATATTTTAATGTGAGTACCTGTTTTAAGATTTATATAAGCGTATAACTATATCATAATTACAATATGCAATTGTATTATAAGTTTTGCGTTTAAATATGCCGAAATTGCTAAGTTATATCTTCTAACGCAAATTCTGTTTTAGGCTATTGGTTTTAAATATTTTTCTAATCCTGTAAGTAACCAGAGTTCTGAAGAAAATTTAGGTTTATGATTATTTTGAAACTTCAAAGATAGAAATTTTAATTGATATCACTGAATATATAAAGTAGTCTCAATTTAAATTTTACATCATACATTTTAAATTATACATCGTAATATCTGTAGCTAACAGGTTGGGTTTTCGAGTGATTTACTGTGGAATGCAAATTGTTTTCTTTGCTTTTACTGAATTTTTTGGTTCTTATTTAAAGTCAGAAAAATATGTTAATTCAAAAATTTAAACAGGTTGGAAGGTTTAAACACAGAGAAATATTAATTTATATCATTGTACATGTAAAACATTCTCAAACTATACATTTATGTGTAGCGTTTGTGGCTAGAAGGTTATGCTCTCAAATGATTTACTGTGGAATAAAAAATAGTTTCTCATATAGGTTTGCTTTGTTTGTACTGATTTTCCTGGTTCAGATTTAAGGACAGAGAAGTTGGCTAGTTTGAAAATTTAAGGAAGAAAAATTTTAGTTCTTATTATTGCATATGTAAGATAATCTCAATTTAAACTATACATCGTAGCAACTGTAGCTAAAAGGTTAGGTTCTCAAATGATATACAATAGAATATAAAATTGTTTGTAATATATGTTTGCTTTGCTTTTACTGATTTTCCTGGTTCTGTTCAGAATGTGACGATTTTAAAGCAAAATATAATTTATTTTTCAACGTGCTCATATTAAGCATGATTTTAAAATTATGCTAATAAAATATCTGGATCTTTGTTCCTTGAACAATATGTATTAAAACTTATATTTGAAACACATTTACAGGAGCTTAATGACACAAAGATATATTCCATTTGATTTAAATTTGTTTTACAGTTAAAGATTAAACTATTCATAACAGGATACAAAATATATTTTTATATGTAATATGTTATTAAATATTCTCTTAACATAGCGATGGAGAAACATAAAATATTTTCATGGGTTTTCATTATAAGATTTTTGAAAAAGAATTTCATTTGAATAAGAATATACTTTATTTAAATGTTTTCCTTCAATATTCTATTTAATTTTCACCTGCGTTTAAATCCTCCTTCAACAATGAAATATCATTTGCGATTATAGGAAAACAATAATCGCCTACATTTATAATAACAATCGTTTGCGTTTATAAAATAATAATATTGTTTAAGTTTATCCGGAAAATATTCCTCTATAGAAAAATAATAATAAACTTGTACAGATTCATCTGATAGGAAGAGTAGGAAAGATAAAATGTGCTTTATTTTTTTGATAAAATTACTATTGTCATATTGAGAAATATTTAGCATAATACAGTATTGATGGATATTTAGCATAATAATCTTTCAGTGACAAGTTATTGTAACATTAAAGGCTATGTTTGTTATCAAATGTACATATTTTTTAATGTATGGATACAACACATTGCTTTAAACTTTGGATTAGTTAACGAATGAAACATTTTGAAGCTTTTTCAGTTTTAGTTTTATGTTTGATTGCATTCGTTACTGTCAATTTGTTTATCAAGCTTTACCGAATTTATTGGCAATTATTGCACATTCTAAAACTAAATTTATTTTCGAATATTTTTGTGGATAAAATCGGGTATGCAGTGAGTGTAAAACGTATTCTTGCAGTAAATGTTATGATATAAAAATATCTCGTTGATAAAAGTTATAAACTTAATTTCCACAGTAAGTAGTTAAATAAATGTAAGGAAATATATTTTAATATTTCCATGGAAAATTTGCATGAAAATAAATGCATGCATAAATAAGATACTACAAAACAAAAACAATTCATTATATTATAGTGTACCATATATAATATTGATGCACCATCTATAATATTGAACATTTTAATGAATATATTTAAATTAATATATTGTAGGACATCCTTCAACGTGAGTAACGGCTTCGAGTCTCCTTGGCATTGATTTAACCCAATTTGCTGTTACTTGAGCAACATATGGACTTAGGTTCGTTTTTAAGAGCAGTTATTAAAATATTTTTATTAGAAATGTGCCTCGATGTAACCTTTTTGTCAAGCGTTTCCCATAAATTCGCAATGGAATTAAATCGGGTGACTGAGGAGGAAATTACATAAACATTGGGGTGTTATATAATATCCAGAGCCGTGTATTTAGAGCTGTGTTCTTGGGTTTATTATCATGCCTGAAAACATATTTTCTATCCAAAACAATTTTGTCGCACTAGACCGTAAATTATTTTTCGAAATATCACTGTACAGCAGATGGTTCATAATGTCATTCTTGATGACTAAATTATTGACCCGGAAGCACTCATACATACAACCTCAAACCAAAAGTCCTCCACCTCCCTCTTTCACTGTTTGGTAGTAAAATCCTTGGATGCATTTCTGGATTTCTTTTCACCCGCAACGTTTGCTTCCTGCCCAATCCAACAGCGTTGAATTTATTTTCATTTAAAAAAATAATGTTCTTCAGAACTCTTAGCTTTCATTCAAGTACTCTGGCGGAGGGTAATGGTAACTTCCGATTGCTCTCACTCAAAGAATTTTCGTCTCGCAATTCCATGGAAATCTTGTTTTCTGCATGCATTTCGAATTGTACCTACGGATACTCGTTCCGTAATTCTAAATTCTGCTGCAATCTTATGAGCACTTTCTTTCGGATCTTTCTTCAACGAATGTGCCAGAAATTGTCTGTCAACGGATGTAAGTAGATATGGCCGTCCTGAACGAGCACTATTTTGCACTTCTAAAGGTAATAAACTCTTGAATAATCAACTGCACAGTTGAATGTGGTCTGCTGACTAATATTGAAATTTCATTATACGATTAACCATCTATACGAAACTTTGAGATTAATTCTCTTTCGGAAATACTCGTTTCTTCACATTTACGAACTATATTAAAATTTTAAGTTTCCTATCACAAAGTTACACCTGGTCATTTTATATAACCCGCAAGATAAATGACGTAAGTTATCAACGAAACATTAAGTAAACTAATTAGAAAATGCTACCAAACGTTTTCTTTGTTTGAATGTACGAATACTTTTTACTCTTCAATAAATCTTTAACTTTTGGTTTCCTGTATATTTTAAGTCTAATTCAGTACCTTCTCTTTATTGTTTATTTGGTAGACGTTTTTTATTAGTTATTGCCTTTAGATTGAATTAGCCAGCCAAAACTATAGTTTTCTTTCGTGAAACCACTCTTACACTCAGTGTATCCTTAATGAAACAGTATGGAATCATGTTAGGAGGTTTCAAACTGGGTACAGTTTCAAGAATGTTATACGTACTGTTAGGGAGTGAGATCCGTCGAAAAGATATAGTGGACTGTATTCGATTATAAAAAGTTTATTTATAAATGGTAAGGCACAGGGGCCGTAAAGATAAGAGCAGCACGCTCTTGTCAGCGCTGATGGCTGTTACACAATATGGCGTAGGAGCCTAACACGAGGTCAACCGCTCTTGTCGCGGTCTACAGAGGTTCTGCTCGATGTTTTTGGGGGGCGTCGCAGCGCCCTCTAGCCATGTGAATGTTACAAGATAGGATAGGACGGAACATCCCGCCCCGCATTGAAATATTTATATTTCAATACAACATAATTGCATAAGTATAACATTGGTAATATAATAAAGTATAACATAATATTAAAATGAGAATATCCATTACTACATACTGCATTCTGGGATATAATAGAATAAAATAGCATACATTCATACAATTACAAAATTGATAATATCTAATATGATATAATTCTACAGTAATTAGGTTCATCAAATAAACATAAATATTATTATTCAATAGGCAGAAGACATAGTTTTGATATACATCTTTTGAATGTACCAGTAGGAGTTCTAACTAAAACTACTCTGACCTTTCCATCAGGTCCCGTTAAAATTCAAAATGAACAGCTTTAGTTGCTAAGCAGATAAAAATACCAATATAAATCTTTTGTAAAATGCCCTTTCGCTGCCCCTTGTATTTGATTTGAAAGGGACCGCAAAGGTCAATTCCAGTATTGGTAAATGGTGGGCTTGGTAATACTCTTTCAGAAGGAAGATTACCCATTAGTTGATTCACTGCAGTTGGACGCATTTTAAAACAAGATAAGCAAGTATGAACAACCTTTCGGGCTAAGTTGCGGCCATTGATAGGCCAAAACTGTTGGCGAACACTATGTAAAAGAGCCTGTGGTCCTACATGTAAATCTCTTTTGTGGAAATATTCCATTATGAGTTTAGTCAGCCTACTATCCGCTGGGAGAATGATGGGATATTTTTGATTGTAACTTAAGTTGGAGTTACTTAAACGGCCTCCTACACGTATTAAACCTTTCTGATCCAAAAAGGGATTAAGTGATTTTAACTTACTTTTGTTGGAGACTGGTAGGCCCTTTTTTAAAGCCGAGAGTTCTTCAGAAAAATACTGTACCTGCGAGCATCGGCTGAGGGTGTCTCGAGCTTCGTCATATTCTTCTGAATCTAGGGGACCCTGGTGTTTATGTTTGGAATTTTTGGCATTATAAGTAAATCTAAAAATAAAACTTAAAATTCTAATGAGTTTCATATAATTATTAGTCCTATTCATAAGTTCATCTATCAAATAATTATTTGTTGACAAAGCTAAAGTCCTAGTCACAGGAGTTTTCAGTTCAGTTTGATACTGGTTATCTGCAGGGCTCACAAATGTCTTAGTTACAGGCGCACACACTTTCTTAAGTAGAAATGATGGCCCGTGCCACCACATGTCGTTTGATGCTATTTCTTCTGGATTTAGACCCCGAGAAATTAAATCAGCTGGATTGTCCTTTGATAAAACATGTCTCCATATAAAATTTTCCGTGAGATCTTGTATCTTAGTTACTCTATTACCTACAAACGTTTTGAGAGAATGAGGAGGTGTGGCAATCTAGGCTAATGCAATCGTTGAGTCTGACCATAGGAATACTTCCCTGATATCTAATTTCAGGGCTGAGAGAGCCTTCTTCACCAGTTGTGCTAGAAGGAGACACGCACACATTTCGAGTCTCGGGATGGTGATTGTCTTTAACGGGGACACTCTTGATTTACTACACAACAGTTGACTACAGCACTGTTCATTAGACACTGATTGAAGGTACAGAACCGCTCCAAATGCTGTTTCAGAAGCGTCAGCAAACCCATGGAGTACAACTGTAGCATTCGGGTTCACAACACGTCTAGGAATGCGAAGCTTCTCGATTTCTGCTAGTGTAGAAACAAACTGTGTCCATTTCTTAGCTACAGATTCAGGAAGATGCTCATGCCAATCAATGTTAATAAGCCATAATGATTGCATGAAAGTTTTTGCTCTTGTGATCACTGGGCCAATTAAGCCCAAAGGATCGTATATACGGGCGATATCTGATAATACTTCCCTTTTTGTATAAGTGAGGCGGGAGCTGATGGTGACTCTGTAGGAAAAGGAATCATTTGCTGTATTCCATTCTATACCAAGCGCCTTGACAGTTCGTTTATCCTCCTGGAAAGGAAAAGCATAATTCTGCTTCGTGCAATGATAAGCGTAGAGTTCTGAATTATTAAAGCACCACTTGTGTAAATTCATCTGTCCTCGTTGCAACATCTTTGTCAACTCGGAACACAGTTTTGTTACTTGATCTAGGTCTGATCCCCCAGAGAGGATGTCATCCATGTAGAAGTCTGTTAACGTAACAGAAGACGCAAAGGGAAAGCTTTCAGCCTCATCGTATGCTAGCTGATGTAACGTCCTAGTTGCCAAATAAGGAGCACACGCTGTTCCATACGTTACAGTCTTAAGAGCATAACATTTGACAGGTGCATCTATGCCTGTCTTCCACAAAATCCGTTGCAAATCAAATTGTGAAGGGTCGATCTCAATTTGACGATACATCTTTTCAATGTCTGCAGTAAATGCATACACATGCTTTCTAAAGCGTAGCATGATTGAAAATAAATCGTCTTGGATTGTGCCACCCTTTAATAAAATGTCATTTAAAGATCGTCCATTTGTTGTTTTACAGCTAGCGTTAAAAACCACCCGAAGTTTAGTGCTAGTCTTTTCCGGTTTATAAACCCCATGGTGCGGTAAATAATAAGCCGCGTCAGTTTCAGGGTTAATTTCCGTCATGTGATTTAACTGTTCATATTCTTTCATAAATTCGTTATACAGATTCTTCATTTCTGGTTGGCGTTCCAAACGATTCCATAATTGATCTAAGCGTTTGGACGCTATTTCTCTCGAATTTCCAAGTGCTATATTTTCTTCATCATCAGTTTTTATAGGCATCTTTACTACATAACGTCCATCCGATTTTCTGCTATGTGTTCTTGAGTAATGTTCTTCGCAGAATTGCAGTTCTTCACTAGGCAGGGGTTTATTATCTTCTATGCTTTCCATTTCCCAAAATTGTCTCATCGTTTCGTTTAATGATTCTAGACTTGTTGTTAGATAACAGTATTTTTTTGGTGATACGACACTTTCATTTTCTAATGCACCTGAAGCTATGTATCCGAACACTGTTTCGTAGAAAAGTAATCCGTTATCTTCGGATCTTATTTTTCCCGTCTTTAAAAATTCAAAAAATAGCTCGGCACCTATTAATAAGTCTACTTTTTTAGGTTTGAAAAACTGAGGATCCGCCAATTTTATGTTTTTTGGAATAACATTATTCGAAATCTTTAGGGGTTTTGAAGGAGTGATATCTGTGATTTTGGGGACGATGAGAAAATCCAAATTCCATTCAGATGTCTGTTCTTTATTTAATATTTTAGCATTTATTTTTGATTTTATGTTTATGATTGTTTCGTTTAATCCAGAGATTGGAGCAAAAGTTTTCTGTTTTGGTAAACCCAATGCATTAGCGCATGATGTCGCAATAAAATTTGTTTGGGAAGCAGAATCCAAAACAGCTACTACGGGACGAGCACAGTTTCCATTATCGCGAATGTAAACCACAGCTGTACTTAGTAAAACAGTTTTGTTTTCAGTAGAAACGATCAAAGAGCTTTGGCGGGGAGAACTCTGAACCTGGGGGGAACACTGTCTTTTTTCTTCTGTTTCTGCTGTCACCTCCCCCCCTTTCCAGGGAAAGGAAGAGACCGTTGTCATCGGTTGGGTCCATGGTTGAGCCTGAGGGGACAACGATGTATGTCCTTGCGGAAGTTCTCTTTTGGCACTATTGTGAAGTAATGAGTGATGCCTACCCCCACAAGCGAAGCAGGTGGTTTTACATTTGCAGTCAATTACTTTGTGAGAGGATTGCAAACAATTGGAACAAAGCTTATGTTTTCTAACAAGATCAAATCTTTCGTTAGTAGTAGCGTTTTTGAACGTTTCACATTTATATATCGAGTGCATAGAACGGCATATTTTGCATCCTTCCTTTCCGTTATTAGATTTAATTAACAGACTTTTAGAACGATTATAAGGAGAATTTGCGGGATTATGCGAATTATTCAAAACCTTGTTAGTTTGCGGTATATTTCTAGAGATACTTTCTAAGACCTGACTTCTTTTTTCTAAGAAGGAGATGAAGTCATCTAACTGCGGAACTTCAGCTGAAATAGTTGACATCTCAAACTGTTTGCGTGACTCAAGGTCTAATTTTTGGAGAAGTATGTTTATTAATAAAATGTCCGATAATTTATCTCGCTCATAACTCAGTAGTTTCAACGCGCGCAAGTTCTTTTTTAAGCAGTCTAACAATTCGCGCAATTCTTTTGCTGATTCCCATTTTAACTTTGGATAACTCATAATATTCTGAATATGAGTATCTACTAAAATTCTTTTGTTTTCGTATCTTTCCTCCAGTGCTTTCATTAACGATTCGTAAGTGTCATCTGTTGTTTCTATCTGCTTTGCTTTGTCTTTTAAAGAAGCACGCAAATAAAAAACCTTTTGAGAGTTTGATAAATGAGGATTATTAGAAATAAGATTTTGAAATGCAATTTTAAACGCATTAAAATCTTCATAACGACCGGAAAATTCCGGTAACGGCATTTGCGGCAATGGGATTTCGGCAGATTTCGACCTTGCTGCATTAACCGATTTCTCTGCATTTAATTTATCATTTGACAATTCCGATAATGAAGAAATGAGGTTTAAAAGACTTACCTCATTTTTTTCTATTCTTGAGTCCATATCAGCAAGATCCTCATCTATTTCTTTTAACTCTTCGTCATTAGCTTCTAGATAGAATTGATTCCGCAGATCTTCTAAGTCCTTAGCTGATTTCCTTGTGCAGTTCAGTTTACTGTTTATTTCCACAGTAGAAGGCGGCACATCCAAGGTGATATCGCGGATAAAGGTTTCTACTTTAGTGACTTTCGTTTTCAGAGAGGCTTTCTGCCTTTTAAGATATGTTAACGACATTTTAATCCGATCTCCGGGTCGCTAAGGACCAAATGTTAGGGAGTGAGATCCGTCGAAAAGATATAGTGGACTGTATTCGATTATAAAAAGTTTATTTATAAATGGTAAGGCACAGGGGCCGTAAAGATAAGAGCAGCACGCTCTTGTCAGCGCTGATGGCTGTTACACAATATGGCGTAGGAGCCTAACACGAGGTCAACCGCTCTTGTCGCGGTCTACAGAGGTTCTGCTCGATGTTTTTGGGGGGCGTCGCAGCGCCCTCTAGCCATGTGAATGTTACAAGATAGGATAGGACGGAACACGTACAAAATAATCCGTTTAAATACAATGTTTTGTTTATTGGTTGAAATCGATCATCATATGATTAACAATATGATGAAATCGATATAATTTCATGTCATTAAAGATAAATAGACGTTTATATTGTGTAAAAAAGCTTGACTTCGGATGCAAAAGAGGAAATATTTTGTATTTTATGCAACAAACCGATTCTTTATTTAGGTATAGAAATTGAAATAAGCACAGATCTAGGTGTCTGCGGGTTAAAAACATCTCGCGATTTACAAATGAATGAAACCGTAAAATGGGTTGATTTCACTGCTGTTATATCAATGGTTAATCAATCGCCATGTTGTTTCACTGCTGTTACGTGAATTGTTGGAGTTTTAGTAAAGTCTTGGGTAACTTCGCTTCAAAGATAAAATATAATTTTATATTTAGAATGGAATTCTTCCTGGTGATGAAGAAGAAATACAGGTTCAACTTTTATTTATGGCATAATAGGCCGTGTAATATAATTTGTACCTGTTAAAATGTATTGTTCAGTTTTCTGTAGATTCTTGCTTTTAACAATCAGAAATAACAGAATTAAAACACTCAATATGGGCAAGACGATTCGCTGCCACTTTTTTTTGTTCCTTCCTACTTCACTGCAAAATCAATCAATGTTGTATGGACTATTCTCTCTGATGCGTATTTTTTTCAATTAGTATATGCTAAATTGTGTATCCATGATAACGGCAATTAATTAAATAAAAGAATAGTATGTTTCTTTTAAGAGCTTAAACTGTAGAAGAAAAGTATTTATTAAGTGCAATCTGTTAAATATTTATTGTCAATGTTACCTCAGTTGTTATACTGTCATTTAACATAAAACGAATCTGTTTCATGATGCTCAAATTATCCTAATTATCTCCATTTATTCTGTATTCGTATTAATAAAAGTCACCATGACTGGATCTTAAATTCTACTAAAAGCTTTCGTATTATCTCTGATCTTTCACTGACCGTTCATTTATGTTTCATCCAGTAATCGTATTATGAACGATTCAATGGATGTCATTAACGTCACTATGATACAGAAGGAGGAAAATTGCAAGTAATGCATCTTATAATAATTTCGTTAATAACTTATTACTGCTAAGTTCCTTCAAATATCTGAAAGGAATTTTATATATATTATACAGCGCGAATGGCAATGATGTTTTTTTACTGTACATTTCAATTTAAACTGTACTAAAACTTGCAATCCAAGACTCACGTAATGACAAACGCAATGGAATCTCATTTTCATAATCTAATGGAACAAATTAATTTTGTTTAAACTTTTAATGTACTTTAACGGAACCTATAGTGGCATACCGGGTACAGAAAAAAATCGCGCAATATTTTTAATCAAACGCATATGTTAGCGTTCACGTTCACAGTTGGAAACTAAGAGATAGTTTTTGACACTAGCGTTCTTGTTGACCAATCGACAATATCCTGCTGCCAGTTTTGGTAGCATTTAGAATATACTGTGTTAGATTTATATGTAACATTACGCTAATTTGACACAAAATCTGCCATTTCCTAACAGTATATGCTAATGTATGTTCATTTCTAGTTTTTATATCTAAAATTAAGCCAAAACACCACATTTCGTAAAAATTATTTAAGTAGTTTCGAATTTATTTGCCTTAAAGTTTTGTGCTAGTTTTAAGCTTGCCGCAAAAAATGATTAAAATCTGTGGAACAAGTCTTATTTTTTTTTTTTATTTTCGTCGGATGACCCTCGTGATGTCTTTATCGGAATTTAAAATTTCGCTTTACATTTTATTAATATCCTTTTACTATTTTCAAAAACATAATAATTTTTAATCTGAAAATTTTAAATATTTAAGCAATCAGAGGGAAAAAATATAGGATTAAAAGAAAACATGTTCTTTTAAAATAACACTCACATGCTAATAAAAGTTTTAACTTAGGTCGCCTACCGCCTCCGTGTTGTCGAATCTGAATATAAAGTCTGAAAATGCATATCATCATAAAATAATTACAAGAAATTTACTACCATAAATTTAGTTTTTAAATGTGTTTTAACTTCAACGTGTTAAAGTAGCTGGAAATTGTTGTTCTCAAACTTTAAGTAAAGAAGTCATACTTTATGGTCGGCCGGTTATCGGTTATCTTACTGCGTAAATTTGGATCTACTTAATGTATATATACAAATTTCATAGATTATAAAATTTAAATAAACATGGTCCCACTGAGTGAGCAATAAAGCTAAAAGTCTTCTTGGCGACACAGCTGCTCACCCAGTAGCCTCCTGTTTCTTGGGTAACTAATGCGGCACAAGATAAGACTCGAGGTTAAAATCAATAAAACACTTTATTAGCCACGACTTGTAGCTATTACAACTAAAAATAGTAACAAATTAATGATGCTTCTTTTCGTCGAAAGTCAATGACTGAGTCATTTTAGAAAGCTAGAGTTATAACGGGATTACAGGAACAAAACCTGTTCAGGTTTTGAGTCGGAAAGGGGTAGTTTTAGTCGGAGAGGAAATAGTCAACTTTCTAGCAGCTTCCAAAGTTTGCCAAATTTTGTCCGTTATTTTTAATTACTACTATACGTGTAGATTTCTTCAGCAAAATGATGGTTTATCGGATGAAATACTAGTGAGCTTCCTATAAGATTGCATCCAAGTTTTAATTTGCAACGCTTGTCGCATAGTTTGCAAAATACTTTTGTTTTAGTCAATATTATGATGTCACAAGGTGAGAAGGAAGAACGGAAAGAAGTGAACACAAATAGTAAGTAAAATTTAGATCATAAATGCCATATTAAAAATTGCTATAATAATATATTGAGCATTTTCTTTGACGCTTATTCAGTCGAACCTCGTTAACACAAAATGTCTAAGCGCGGGATATATTTAACGTGAACCGTTCCTTTATTCCCGTCAAATTGTGGTGATCTAATATATCTCCAGTTTCACTTAATTTTTTAGTGTAGGAAGAGTGAATGAAGTTGATTTCTAACTTCATTCACTCTTCCTACACTAAAAAATTAAATAGCTCTATATAAGAAAATTTTGAAATATATGTTAAGATTTTAAATTTGAAACTGTTCAGAGCTTCACATATTTAGGCTCTGAAATTAACAACAGGAACACGAAAGAGAATCACTGCAGCCAGTAGATTCTTTAATGTAATATGAAAATATGTGAAATAAAGTTTAATTAAAAAATAAAGGTTTTACTGTATAAGAGCCTTATAGGGCCAATTTTGTCACATTCATTTGAAACTTGGACATGAGGCGCACGAATGAGGACATGTTGGGGATTTTTGAAGGGAAGATTTTGGAATAAAAAAGTTGGTTTGCGGCTTAAGATGATCAAATTTGGAGCTATATCTCTCCTATGAAATGAACTTGACATTAGTTTTACTAAATGCCAAAGAATAAAATTGGCAGGCCACTTTATCAGAAAATATTGTTGTGTGCGCACGGGTTCGTAATAGATTGAATGCACAAGTCTGATCAAAAGTTAATAAAACTTGTTTTTATTACAAGAAATAAAACAAAATGCTGAAAATTTTCCTCATGGTCACAATAACACAGTATCACACAGTAGTTATATTTTAAACTACTAAAACGTTTTAGTAGTTTAAACGTTTACAGACGTTTTTAACGTTACGCAGAACACAAGCGCAGAGAAAGCTAATCCGATCTCACCGCGAATTGGCTACAGTCAACAATAACAACTAAGTAAACAACTGAACTGAGATGTTTCTCTCCGGCTTTTTTTAAAGCTTTTTAATCATGCACGAGAACATTCTGGTAATTTTTATTTTGTTGAGGTTTCTAGAAAGCAAAACAGTGCAATTACGAGATATCTATTCATTAAATGTAAAAGCGCGTACTCCTGTATTTTTACTTTTCGGCGTAGCTTTCTCTTAAAACTCCTCACCTGTTGCATTGCACGGGAAATAACAATTTTAATTACAATTCTACTAAAAATAGCTAACTAAATACAAAATCCGTAACAATGTTAAGACCGCGCAACAAAAAGTCCTCAACGCCAGACCAACAGGCACACGTAAAGAAAGCAAATCAAATCTAAGATAGACTGCCTAGAAAATGACCTACTGGTCTTAAAAATCAAAAACTGGAAGTACGCTAGCAAGAAGATTGACCTCGAAAAAGCTTCTTGAAAAGGACAGGGCTTTCGGGCCACTGATGATTGGTTTATGTGATAACGACAAAGACTATCTGCCAAAACTACCTGCCTTCGTAAGGGACTTTCTAAGGGAAACTGATTCGTATACACGTTACACAAGGGTAAAACTACGAAAACACCCATGCAGCCATTCCGTTTGCGGGATTCAAACCGCGGACACAACTACCAGTGTTCAGCGGTACCGCTCGGCCTCTGGTTGGCTCGGGCCACTCTGAAGAAGAAGGTATATTAAAAATTTTAGATAAGACTCTCGAAATGTATTTTATTTATTAGGCTTATAAACAAAAATAATTAAAGCATGTATGTATGGTCGACTAGAAGCAGCCCAACTCGTCTTAATGAACAGGATTTTATAAGAAATAAAAAAACGTATTAATTAATATATTGAACATTAACGATCGCTACTGAAATCTGAGTTCCAAGTACGAGAAAATTACATTTCATAGTAATAAGTAAGTTGCGATTTTAACAACGTTTTTTCATTTGATGTAAAAATTAGTCAATGGCTAATTTTTAAAAGGTGCGGTATATGACACATGAATTCAAATATTGTGGTTTAATACTTATTTTCCATATATGATAGAAAAGTGTGAATGTCGTCAATATTTTTAGTGAAAAATATTCCTTTATAAGCATCTTTAAAAAATTGATAATTTCTGTAAATATGCAATTAGTATTTGAAAAGCACCTGTGAAAGTTACGCCCGTTAAGCGTTGTTGTACAAAAGTCGGATTCACACTGATAGTTCGGAATGGATTTGAATTCAAACAAATGTGCCGTCATCATGAACATTTTTGTAGTTTTGCCTCATCTAACAAGAAAACAAGCCACCCACCCTTAGAATATACTCCTCGAAAGCATGTTTATTTTTAGGAAAATTGGTCTCGTGTGTTTTTCATAATCCAATTAGCAGTTTGCACAGTGTGTAATTTTATTTACGGATATATGAGACCCAACATAATCACCTGCTGAAGAGGATTCTCCATAGTAAGCTAAGATATATTTTCTGATGAAACAGAAAGCAATTATTATTTACTATCCTTATTAGCAATTAGAAAGCAATTATTATTTACTTTCCTATTTACTAGACGATGTTTTGAAAAAAATATTCTTTAATGCTGCAAATCTCTAAATTTTATGCAAATTAAAACTGTATATCTGTTACATTTTTAACAATCCCATTTATTTTCGCAGGCCTCAATTTTTAACTATATTTTATTCATATGTAAATGTGGTAAAACAAAAAAATTTGCAAGTTTTCACATAAAATATTTAAAGCATGTCGAGGTAGCATGCGGACAATACATAATCGACGTTTTTAAAGTGATTTCATCACTGTTCATCCCTCCTAAAGTTAGGTTACTAAAAGTTCTAATATAATTCTAATTTTGAGAAACTTAATAATTTTTAAAAGTTTTCGCTTTAATGTATTCACTCTAAATTCATTGAGAAGATAAGTCAGGAAAAGAAGAAAGAATATTCTTATGTGGACTTAACAGTAAATATGAATATTATTGTATAACGAGGTAATATAAGTTTTGAAGTTATTTTTGATTTTAGTTTTACGTCAAATTTAAATATTTATTCAAGCATCTTAGATGCTCCATATATGTACTGTAACATTTGAATAAAATTAATTGGCATTTATTAAATATCCTTACAAATACTGCGTAAGATAAGGGATGTAAATTGTTATAATTCAAAATTATTTTCAAACTTACAAATATTATCTATATTTCTAATAACACATTAGACAAAATATCTCAAATAAATTATTTTTTAGTTTCAGCTGTTATAAGCTGAAGTCATAATTTATGGAATAAAAAGGAGAGAAAATTAGTTTAAATTTATTTCTGTAAGCCTTACTAAACTAAAGTTTTGAATGCTCTTTTGGAAACAGTTCTCAAGCATCAGAAACTGTGTCGAACTAAATATATTTAAAATTAATTATATATAAACATAATAGGTATTTTGTCGTTCTGCCAACAAGAATAGGAGATACAAATTGTCTTTTCTCTCACTTATTTTTAACTCTTAAAGCATATACTTAAATTATTTTCCATTAGATAAAACATGTTTCATTAACCGTATTTTGTATAAAAACTAACCCCTTTGAGAAAAAGATACGATTCTATCAAAATGTTTAAAACTTTAATATAAGGTAAACGCCAACCAATCAATATAATTTAATATGCTTCTGTTTAGCTGTCTTTGTTATTTACAAGTGAGCTTCTTTTTTTTTCTCGTAATGCTTAATAACATCTATATCTAAACACGTTTTGATTGGCAGAGAAAGCATGAAAGTCAGCTACTGGGTACAGCTTTCCTTGTTTAGTATATTTACGCATATTACTAAAATCAATTATATTCACATTTAAACATCTATGCATTTTAACTATTCTAAACTGTATCATGTCATATGTACAGCTATTTTTACTGGCATAATATTTTCAATGTAATTTACTGCAAACATATTAGTCTATAGCTATGTATTCATCATTACTGTAATCTACTGTCAACTACTGTATTTTTATCATCCTATACTGCATTTTTATCACACTCTACTGTATTTTTATCATCCTATAATCTCTCTGTAATTATATGTTTGACTTCTCTTCAGAAATTCATCCTCGCGCTATATCGCGTATTAAGTATAATTATATAGCACTCGATAGAAGTCTAATACAATAACAGATATCACTTCGTAATTACATCGTGTTATGTTAAATCGTAACCTGTTATTTACACAAATGCAACAATTTTATTGCCAAGGTATACTACAACTGTTTGTAATCTATCATTCATTTTCAATTATGTACTCACGTATTTGAATTTGTATTGTGTTAAGGGTTCTCTAGATCATGGTGGACGTAGTGCTATACTAATCAACCGTATGGTAGAGGTATAGTTGCCCCGTCCCCCATTCCTTATCCTTACCCTTATATAATATAGTTATGTAAAAAATGGAATGACGGAAGAAATCTGATTATGGATTTTTGGTCACTCATTCACTGCTTGTTTTCTTCAATGTTTAGGTTAAACAGGGCTTCCATTTTGTTATTTCATTTAATCAAGATTTTACCTTAAATGAAACAAAATGAAAATAAGCATAATTAATATAGAACTATGTAAAAATATTAAACCCTTTCCGAAAGTTCAAGAACGTTAACATGGATTTCTCATTTTCAACTAATGTACTCTGCGCGAACAAAAAAAAAGGGACAGGTCTATATCTCCAATTCTCTGCTTGCTCAATTGCCGAAATAGCATTTTTCACGTTTCGAAAGCGCGACTTAGGATTTGTATTAGATTTATATACAGCATTGTCTTAATAGATGTATTTTGACACAAAATCGGACTTTTTCTGAAATTGCATGCCAATTTTTTTCCACATTTCGATTCTCTGATTCAGATCATGCCGAATTGCCAACGTTTGAAAAATTCGTACCAGTAGTTTTTAAAAAATTAGCTCTCAAAATTTCGACTCCTCCATGTTAATTGAATTTGGTATATATTCATTTATCTCTTTCTTGTTAATCTTATTTGATTCTTCCTTTCACATTTCGAAATTTAGGTTCATTCCAAATAAAATTCACCCATTTTTCATGATTCATTTTTAAAATTTGTATTTTTAAATCATTTTTATAAATTTTTCGAAAAAGATTTCAAATTATAATTTATGAAAGTTTTACCATCGTCTTAAAGTAGGTGTATTTCTAAACATACCTGCAAAAATTGGAGTTTCTTATTCAAAATTTTCTAAGGTATACTTGAATTTACATACTGGCGGGTTTTGAAATTTGGCATATTTGTTATAAGCGATAATAACGCCAAATGTGATTTAAGCACACTGCCAAAATTATTTGAAAATATAAACGATGACCATTTATCCACTCGTGTACAAAGAAAAATAGGTTGCTATAAATGAAGAAATTCACCTAGTGAATTAGTCTTGGCGCAAACTAAGAAATATGCGCCAAGATAAATTCTTAAATTTCTTCAGTAGAACGGGAGATATATAACTGCTCCATTTGTTTTATTGAGCAGCGTACCTATTTAAAAGAAAACATTGCAAAACATAAAAATACACACATACCACGGAAAAATAATCGGAATGCTAAGAAGCTTCGTATGCAAATAATTTTCGATCTAATATGCAAACAATTAAAATTTAACGTCAAAATGAGAGAATAGCCAGAGATTTAGAGCATCGAAACAAAGCATTCGGAAAGTGTATTCATGAGAGAAACGTGATTTCGAAAGCCAAGCTATAGTTCGACCGTCTCAAACGCAACCCTGGCTGGCATTCTGCCAAAGCACATAGACTCGTCCAAAAGGGACGTTATTATTTGATGAACGTGAAAGCTCAGGTGAAAATCTTCTTTTCTCCGGAAAGAGATAAGCTGGAGGGGGAAAAAGTACCCATCTTTCTACCCTATTTTTTAAATAATTCGGTCAGAATGGCGCATGCGTGTTTGCGATCATGGTCGGGGATGAGGGGTCGAACTATACCATTAATTTTTTTCTGTACTACGTACTTTAGCTGTAACAACGAATCTCCGGTGAGTCTGCATTAATTACGAGTACATGTACTCAAAGAAATGTCCTTGCATTGAAGGAGTCTGGATTAGAAAATCGAAAAGTTCGATATTTTGATTGGGACAATAAGATGGTTAAACAGAGTTGACTTAAAAAACTATAAAACGATAGCTTTTCGCTTCTCCTGTTTCGGTGTCTCACCCACTGTCTGAAGAAAGCAGCTGTGAACCTACCGTAATAATACAGAATAGAAAAGCTTAATCATGGTACAGAATGACTCTAATAGTATCCAACTCATATGTATCAGCAATTTGAGTTAACCCTCTCCACAGCAATGCGAATTAATCATTTATAACATGACTCGTACAGCTGATTCCAAACTGAAGCCGCCCATTATACCGCTTTCTTGCCACCTGTGCAATATCAAGTGCGTCTGCCATGATAGACCGATCTGGAACTGTACCGAGTGGTGAAACATATAGACAAAAATAAATTATGAGGATCAAAAACCAGGGGAATTCGGAAGGAACATAACTTTTCTTGAAGTAATTGCCAAGAATATGATTAATGAGAAAATGTAGTGCATTAACAAATGAGCGGGTTTTGCAAGCTCTGTTTATTGTACGTAAATCATTTTAGCATTGAAAATAGGATATAAAATTTCGAAGAATTATTATTACTTTCAGTTTAATTTTTATTTTTTTACAAACACGAATATTAGAAGCATGATTGCACGCTGTTGCTAATGGAAAACACATCAGATCATTAACTTATAAAAAATGTATTATGAATTAGCATAATAAACTGAATATTTTAAAATGTTCATTTTATGCCATGCATGTGATAAAGATTCAAAAACCGTATAGTGAAAAATTCCTAAACTTTTTATACATTATTGTTTGCATTCAAAATAATTCGAATGATAATTTATTCATTTTTAGTAATGTCAACTGCAATTCTTTCTGTATGATTTTTTATATAAATAATATAATTTTTAATATTTTGCTATTTTTCTTACTCTTTTCTCCGCTGAAGAAGGCAGGAAAAAGAATAAGGAGATTTGAGAACTGGAATACTTTTTAGCCCAGAAGAGCGTTAACTCAGAAAGGCTACTCATTTCGTTTTGGCGTTCTGCGTCGATTCACTGTAAATGTCCGTATCACTTTTCAAACTGTTGCCAACAAATATTAGCGCTCTGTGTTATATTTAAAGAAATTAAATGATGAAGAATCTGCATAAATGTATGTATGTTTCTCGGATTGTGATAAAATAATGGTACCTAGAGCCATTAACATTTTGAATTATGTAATCCAACGAATTTTTGATTAATAAGCTGAACGATTTCAAAGCGAGAAATGGCAATACTGTACGAAAAAAAACATTTTATCTGCATCGCGCGAGACTGTATATAGGAAATTCTAAAGACATGCTTGTTTTAAAATTATTTTGCGATATTGCTGTTGAATTGAATTTTATGGTTTAAGTGCAAAGAACATGATAATTAATAAATAAAGGTAACCCAGAAAATGTTTAAAAAAACGCCCCTTTGGGCGTAATGTAAAATCTGAAAGGTAATGTGTTTTTCCAATTTTAACTTTTACTCAACAGTAAAGATTTCTTTGATTTGGCAACATTAAATATTAGTTTCGTTTAATGAAAGGAAATGGAATACGTACTTTTGCGTTTTTGTGTTTCTTAATCTTTTAATTTGATGTTTAAACATTTAACGTGAAGCTAACTTGATGTATTAGACTTTAATCCTAAGATTTCTGACTGCAAGTTTCTTTTCGGGAGGTACTTTTATATTAAATCATATATTTTGAGCTATCTATAAGCAGAACAATGGTAGAAATAATCAATAAATAAATAAATTAATTAAATAAAATATCACATTAAACAAACGTAAAATGTTTGAAATTTAAACTATAATTATGATTCGTTAGGTTTGCAAGTTTTTAAATATTGCGCTCGAAAATCTGTGTGGCAAAAAATGTTTCGGAAGGTTAAATTAGCTCTAGCATTATAGATTATATATGTAATTCAAGAATTGTTATTAAATTGAATATAACAAACACTGATATTCGGCTAAGCCCGTACCGACAGCTAGCTAGAATAGATCTCTTTCATATTCAACCCATGACATCTAGAATAAAAATAGGCAAGCAAAATATAATCTCTAATATTTATCTAAACAAGATTAGGAGTTATGTTTCTTGCAAAAATGTCCAAGTTACCAGGAAAAGAACTACAAAAAACTTCTTATTTTGTTAATTTTATGACCTGCAACTTTAATCGAAATGTTTATTTGCGTTTATTTATTATAATTTCGCGTAAGAAATATTCATATCTTATTTACAACAGTCGTAAGGTATCTTCACCTTTTGGCTTTCTAGATGAGTCGTCGGTAATTGCCAATTCCACTACATCTTCAACTGAAGATTATCATCTCTTCTTTTTATTGTAATCGTTACACGAAACATTGATTTTTTTTTAACTTATTTAAAATGTACTCCTTATAGTACCAATATTTTTATCACACTATATGTAAATAGAATATATTTGCCTTCAAGAAATTGCGTGCAATATTCAAAGCATTATTTCAAAAAATCTGGATTGTACACCACATGACTTCTTTGTACGGAATATTACATTATACGTATTTTGCTTTTCATTTAAACTTAATGGATTGAATTAAATCTACTTCGTCGATAGCGCATAAACCACAATAGACTAAATGTACGCTTTAAAATCACTACATTTGTTCACCATAGCGAAACTCTGGACCTAGATTCACTTAACAGCATTACATCTCATTCATTTTATAACTCAGAATGCACAAAAATTATGTATATCATCTGAAGAATTTTCTAAGCATTGCCACATGTTCTATTCAAATACTGTATAATATATGATATTAAAATTATATAATATAATATGTATATATATATCAAATTATATAATATATATATGCAAATTATATAATATTCAAATACTATGATAAATCTAAAACGATGTATAAAAGAAATTAAACAAAAAAAAAACAGAGTTTTTCACAGATGATTCATTATTTCTCATTAAATTAATTCAGATCTCACTTGCAGACAAGGCAAAAACACACAAAATCTCAAAATATCTATATTAAAAATTACTAAGTAAATCCTAAACACTTATTTCCTCGAATAAATTCCAGAATGGATTTAGCATGATTTAATTCTCTATAATAGAAGAATGAGTTGTCTTTGTTTTTGTGAAGCTTAGTTTCTCTAGATTGGCAACAAATCCACTATGCTCCTAAGTTTCAAATGTAAACAAATATGGCTGCCATGAAAAAACTTATTAAGTTTAGCCGCACCTAAAGAAATTTTAAATTGTTGATAATTCTACATATGTTGCATGCAGATTTACTAAAAGCATGAAAACCTTAAACGAAAGATAAGAACAACATAATTCAGTTATTTTTAAAGCAAAAAATTTGCAATTTATCAGAATATAAGAATAAAAAACTGAGCTCGCTGAGCCGAGTAACAGAGTGGATATATATATATATATGCTTTTGGTGCGGCCGATTGCAACTAAAATAGGAGGTGCACATATATATGTTATAGCAGTCCTATATGGGAAATTTCAAAGTTCTGAGGCTAGTCGTTTTTGAGTTATGCTAGATACATACGCTCGTACGTACACAGAGACACAACGAAAAAATCTCTTCAGAACCCATTTTAAATCAGTTTCATAATTTTGGGGGGTAAAAAGAGTCCTTTATGCTGTCTTTATGTTCAGATATCAGGCAAAAACATTGTTAAATTGCATTCGATAGCGGTGGAAATGCATATTTTTGTTGAAATACGATACCCGAAATTTTTCGCGATTACAATACTTCCATTTTACTTTGTACAACGAAGTAAAAAGGATTTGCATTATATGACTTTGTAGCATTCATTATTTTAATTAACCAAGTTATTTTTAGTTTGAACTTTCCTATCGATATCTCAAAGTTTCAGTTGCTGCCCGAATTTAGCGCGAGCGAGATATTTATGCAAATCGCATATATCTGATAGCAGCTTAAAAGGCAGGAATTAACGAGGAGAAAAAACAGAGTCTTGGATTTATCGCCGTAAGGCTGTGCGCGCAAAGATTTCCTCTGTCTACTGAAAGTTCGCCTTCATAGGCAATTGCAATTACTAGTTGTTGCTAGTGAAATTCGCATTATTGCATTTCACTAAGAGTTAGGCTTCCCTCGTTGTCCTACTTAAGGTTAAGTTAGGTATTTGAATTATTAACACACTTTATTTCATATTATTTTAGTTCAGTCCAAGTAGTGGCTTACTCTCAAGTTGGAGAGTTGTAATTATTTGAATTAAAGGGTCCTTTAAACCCTCCTTCTGACTTTGTAGTTCTTCAACACTAAAGGACGTAGCCTAGATTTGCTCAATGTCCTCCACATAGGGTTTCACAGCGTATATTAGCAAGAAGATTAAGAGATTGAAGGAGAAACCTTATAACTTTTCGAGATATACATTTAAATGCAGAGAGAAATCTGGCTTCACACTAGATTACATCGCGTGGTGAGTACTTTATCATCACAGGAATTTAGAGATTTACTGTAAAGCCGGTTCTTCAAACTGTCCATGATGTGAAAAGATACCAACAGATTCGTTACATCTTTTCCTAACCTCTTTCTTCTCTATAAAGTTTCCACATTTATTAAATATTTTCTTACATCGATACTACTGCGAATCCTTCCAAGGGGAATTTTTTCCGGAATGTTTCACTGTATAAATAGCTATCTTTCTACGCTTTCAGCAAAGTCGATGACAACACTGTAAAACTGATCATTCACACTAGAAATGCAATTGTTGCTTTATGTTCTGTTATGTCTGGACTAATGACGTAAGCTCGGGCATGTGGTTCCTGTATGAAATAAAGAAAAATTAAATTTCAATTGTAATAGGCAGTTCACAATTTTTATATCCTTAAATAAAAACACTCTATTTATCTTTAATAAATAAACTATCAGAATGCCATGATAACATGTTAATATAAGAAAGACATTAAATGTGTCGTGATAATTTGATTAAAAATGATAACAAGAAAAAACATTTTACTTACTCGATCCATGTAATAATGAAATCAGAATGCAATTCTATGGTAAAATCTAAAAGAATCTAAAATTGCTTGAATTCTAATAACTTTTGTCCAGTACGAACTGCAGGATTCATTTTTAATTTGAAAAGCGAAAAACTATTTTTAAATTTCTTCAGTTAAATTAGCAAGAAAAGGGAAAGTTTCTCCCTCCAATTCTCTTGCTCTTTCTGTTGTGCTATTGTATTCTGTTTTCGTATCTAGCATGTTGAACAAACATTTCTGCTTATGTAACGGAAGTCACTAAACCATAATTTTCTTTTTTTAATTTTCTCCCCTTTTCAAATTTTGTGCTGTTTTAAAGTAACTGAAAAAGAGATGTGAATTAGTATTGATTTTATAATCACGTTCATTGAAATTCAGCACTCGGAGTTTTTGTTTTAGGTGGAATCACTTGTAGTTCTAGAAAAGTTGGAGCAAAAATTTGCTCTTGGGAGTAACTAAATTAAAGTTACGGTTCTACATATCCAATTAAATAAGCTGGAAACAAAATCCTGAGTGTTTCTAAAAATAAAAGTGGCAGTTTGAAAGGAAATGATAGCGAGTGAAAGTGTTCTAGATGAATATTAATTTTATTATTTTAAACATACAAGTATTATGAGATAAATAAAATATTCACTTCATATAGGAATTTGCAATCATAATTCTTTTCAGTATTTACAATTTATGGCTCTCTTTTGAATGATTTAGTCCACTAGAAATGGTAATTCTAATAGGCCTAATGAATTATTTTCCATGAGATGTTTCAGGAACTTTTTAAGTGTGTATCAAGCATATTATAATCTTTAAATGTTTCTGGAATATTTATGCAGTGTATTTTATCAAATATGATCGAGTTGTCGGTACTTACGCATCGACGCATCAGTATAAGTCGCCAAATTTTCAGAATGGGCCAAACTCTAACAACCATGCGCATAACCATTCTTCCGGCAACCATGCTCATAAAAATCCGTCAGTCACAACACCGCAAATTTCGTATACATTCTTTTTTGTTGTATTCCGAGTTTCAACGGTTTTTATAAACAAATCGTCATATGTTTTTGCCTTAGATTTAAAATATGAGCTTGTGGAATTTGGTAACAGTGGAAGAAACTGTGGTAAAATTTCA
>KK122435.1:105662-144884 GCA_000611955.2 Stegodyphus mimosarum | reverse complement strand
GAATACTGAAATTTGCTAAAATGTTTTTCAAAAAAAACGTCGAGGAAATGTTTTTTCTAGGTAACCGGGGGGTCCACCAGCAACCGAGCGGTAAAATCGCTAAACACTGGTAGTTCCATCCTGGTTCGATTCCAGAAGAACGGGTTGGTTGCATAAGGGTTTTCAGTTTTCTTCAAATGTAACCTGTACACGAGTCAGTTTTCCTTAGAATGACCTTCACGAAGACATCTCTTCCTTTAGGGAGATAGCGCTAGTGTACTTTGCCACATCGACTAAACCAAATCAATCCTAGGTAACCGCGGTTGCCAAGGTTTGCAGGAAGCCGGGTCTCCGCAGTTCCCTAAGGATTGTTTAAGTTAAAACAGATGGACGCGTACGACGGGAAAACAGTGCAAAAATTACAGCAAAATTTGAAGAAGAATGTAAGTGTTTTACTTTTTTAATGTAATCATTATTTAATAAATCAAATTTGCATTTTAAATTGCTAAAGTATGTTTTTTTAATATCTTGATAGTTTTTAAAAAATTACTACAAATATAGATAGTTTTGGAATCTTTCTAAAATAAAAGGGCACGAAAAGCACCAATTTGCACTCGATAAGTAAATTCTAACTCTTTATTATACGTAAGTATTGATTTGTTTGTAATATATAGTCTTAATAATGAAGGCTCAAAGTAAGCTTTTACGCAGATAGGTAGATAATTTAATATGAAGTAGCATTCGTGGGATATTATGAAAGTTTTATTTTATTTTAATTATACAATTATCTTGGTCCATTCTTTTCATTCTTCTAGTTACCATGCTTCTCGTGTTGATGATCAGGACATATAAATCGCATGGTAAGGCGACGTTTAAAACCAAGTGGCAAAAGTAGAGAGAGAGACGCAAGTTAATTCTTTCATGCAAAAACTGAAGTTACGGTTAGCCGCTTTCTCTATTTTTTTTCCAGTGGCAGAATGTGAATAGTTACAGATTCTATCAGAATCCATTAATCTATACTAAGGCCACAATTGGTGGTCTCTTTATTATGGAGGCAGCCAATAGGTGGGCCACCTTTGCCTCCTATGAAGAGACGGACAATTACAACCATGCCTTTTCCGGAATTCGAACCCAGACCCTTTGGTATCATAGCTGGCTCCCCTGACCACTATACCGTCTTGGCGGCTGCCGCTCTCTGTATTAGATGTTCTAGAATGTCAATTTCATGAGAGGATAAACTGGCAGATACTTTTGTTTTATTGAGTAGAATAATTGGACTCATT
Source organism: Stegodyphus mimosarum (assembly GCA_000611955.2). Lineage (NCBI taxonomy): Eukaryota > Metazoa > Arthropoda > Arachnida > Araneae > Eresidae > Stegodyphus > Stegodyphus mimosarum. The sequence continues at coordinate 143,622 of KK122435.1, read as the reverse complement.
TCGAAGTTGAGATTAGAGAATCATTTTCGTGTAGATGGCAAAGTTTGCATGAGAATATATCCCAATGCTATTAAGCTGCTTGCTTGGAATTTATATCATCTTAATCATCATTATTATTCACAAAATAATCGCCAAATATGCATTCTTTAGCTATGTAAGTGTTTTTTTAAGGTTCGAAACTAGATTTAGTTATCTACGAGATAATTATAATTCAGTTTTTCTAATTTAAAATTGTAACAAGGAGAAATAAATTTCCCGATTAAAAATTTGTGCAAAAACGGATAACCCCATGTGTGACCTCTTGATAGAAAATGTGTAGTGTAAATGAAACACATGCGAAAAATACAGAAATCATGCTTTCAAATATAAAAGGGCTAACTATGTTAGAATTCCTAAGAGAATGTGGTTACTAGTCATTATGGCAATAATAAAAAAAAACTGCAGTTTAACATTCTTTCTGCTTCTGTTGAACTCAAACATGTCTTCTAAAAACCACGCGTTGAAGCATTTGACGATGATAGAAAAGGGTTATGCAAAGGTGCTTACTCATATCGTCGCCATAGTTTTCAGATAAACGTATTATACGCAAGGAAAAGAAACTCAGTTTTTAAAAATATTTCCCATAAGATATCACATGAATTTGCATCAATTTATAGTTTAACGTTATTAGAAGCAACTTTCCTTCATTACAAAATATTGTAAACAACATTTTTAATTGAATAGCGAAATACTGTATTATAAATTAAACATCTTTTAAATTTTGCCAGTTGCACATAAATATAATATACAAAATTAAATAAACATTTAAAAAATGTGCTCATTGCTTTTAAATCATTCAATTATCAGACAATTTTATATCGATTAAATCTGAAAGATGAACTATGAATCTTATTTTTTTACATTTTCTGCCATTTCTCTACCCATTCTTTGCTGCACTTCATATAATCTTATTTTCTCGAATTATTCTACCCTATTAGATCCTCTAACGGAAAGTTTGAAAATGATATAAAAACTGCACATTTTGAAATTAAATGTCTCAGTCAATTTTTATCGTACTGGAGTCAAACTTCTTGTATTTTTATTTGTTCAAAACGAGTATAAAACTTACAGATATAAGCATAGAAACCGCGAGACTGCATTAAAAGTTAGGTTTCGTTATTTGCCCTCAAATGATTTTTTTTTGTTTTGACATTGCTAAAATATGAATATTTTCGTCATGAACACATTTCTAATTGGAAGTGTATGACTACAATCAACGATAGCAGAAACAAAGGCCGGGTACGAAATTTTAAGCCGGGTAAAGGGTAATATATATATGTAATTTTTAGAAAGTAGTAAAAGAACGTAGAGACCCATTTTGTCAAGACTTTTGCGCATTGAGCTGCAAAATTAAAATTAAAGATAAGCAAAAGGAGTAAAATTCTAAAAGCAATCGCCTAAAAGTAAATTTGATACTTTAGTTCCAGAGTTAAAAACTTGAACAAAAAACATAACTAAAAAGTAAAAGCAGTTGTAAAAAATTAAAAACCAAAATGTATGTATTGAAAAACTCAACATTTAAAAATTTTTAAAACACGTAAAAAATTAAAAACAAGTATTAAAAACACCAGAATAAGTAACAATGAGTGGCAGTAAATGGCAATTTAGCCTAACTCGAGGTTAATCACGGACTTATCAAGGGAAAAGTGTGAAAAATTCGAGCACAGCTAAACTCCATTACGCGTTTCGTCAAACGACAATAATTGAGACAGAAGCGATAAAACATTAATACAAAAATAAAAGAAACTTCATAATAGAGTCGGTCTCAATTCTTATCGTTTCTTTTCCCGACGCGCCTACCATAAAATAAAAATAAAAGCACTACTGAAAAAGACTTTACAAAAAATTGGTAAGGCTAATGTACAAATAAACATAAGTAGCCAATTAGGCATGAGTCAAAAATTACATACTTTTAAGGAAAATCCCAATGAGCTAGAAAAATTAAACTTAGTAAACAAAACAAGAAAGTAAAAATTTAAAAAAAAACTTATATATATATTCGGAAAGAAAAAAATAAAAATCCATACTAAATATTTGAAAGTTCATCCCTAAGTTCTTTGTGTTGCATTATAAACTGGTAAAGCGCAAATTAAAGAAAATTACGAGACTGTAATGAAAAAAGTTCACTTCAATATATATATGACCTTCTTTTAAGCAATGGAAACAGCCCAATTATTAATTGTACAAGGGACCTGAACTACATCGCATTTTTTCGATTAGTTCGTAGTGATTACAGAATTTTCTTGGTCTTTTTCTTCAACTTTTTCCACTTTCAGTATTGTTGTATTATTTTTGTTCATTTCTGTTTATTTATTTTTAGTTTTGTCTTTTTAGTATTTTTAGGTATTTACCACTAATTATTGTTTTGAGTCTGTTAATATCTGTTAATTTTGTTTACAGTACTAGTGCATGTAGGGGAAACTCTGAACTCACTTGGAACTCGTTGTAACATTAATTATTATGGAAATTTGTGCAAAGCGATTTTGAGTGCAAACGATCCAAAGGAATGAAACATATATTTGGAACTCATTAATACTCCGTTTTTATTTTGTCCACATTTTTGTCAACATTCTTGAAATGTGTTAAGTGTACTTTTCACTTTTGCTGTAATGAATTTACTTATTAATTTTAGTGCACCTTCAGTAAGTTATTCCGATTCATGTTTCACGTGCAATAGCATTAATAATATTACTTCACCACACCTTTCCTTAAATAGGATAATTAGTATTCTCTTTTACACATGACCTAATATTAGATTATATTTACCTTTTCTTATACCTTGAAATCGATTATATAAATATCTATACTTACGACTGCAGTAAAAAAAGGGGCCTAACTAGATGTTGTAATAGTCGCAAGAAATTTCGACATTCTACGGCTAATCTTTTTGAGTTATGCGAGATACACACGTACGTAGGTAGAGAACTCACGAAAAATCCATTTTTAATTCATTTTAAATCCATTTTACAATCCATTTTGGAATAATGAGTCTTTTATTCTGTTCGTAAGTACGGACTTCAAGCAAAACAAATAATCGAAATGGATTCAGGGAAAGGTCAAAACGGATATTTTCCGTTGAAATTTAATACCGGAAAGTTTTCGTGATTATAGTATTTCCTAAACTTCTTACAAGGAAGTAAAATGTGATACTGAAACCTGAATATATTTTTACAGTTATTATTATGCTCATAAAACTCATAATAATCAGAATCTTTCGTAATATCTAATTACAGGAAAAAGTAATTGCAAAAGCATGTTTTATTAAAACAAAAATCCTGCGGTAATACTTAGAATATTTACTATAATATCGGTATAGACCACAGCTGACCAATAAGTAACCTTTTTCTTCCATTCATGCTTTTATGTTTAAACTCGGGATGTTTTCTGGATTGCTGGAAAAAAGCCAACTTAGTTCGCTCTACAAATGAAGATAAAGATCGAGAGCAAACGGATGCGTATCGGACTATTTGTCCTCTTTTCATCAAGGAGAAAGGCTTGGACGAAGTCTTACCAAAAGGACTTACGTATCATGTTCTAAGTAATCTTCGCGCATCAACTTCGGGATGAATTTACTTCCAGAACAAGAATTATGGAAGCAAAGATTAATTTGATCGCTATAATAAATAAAAGAAACAAAATATTCAATACATATGCGTACAAGGCATTTTCTCCCTCCTTTCCGCATGCCATCGTGTTGTAAATGTAACATACTCGGAGCGTGTTCAAATCGCATTTTTCTCCCGAATTAAAAGGTGTTGGACAACAATTCGTCACCACCAGGATCTGGAGACTAGGTCCCCTCCACAGTCACCCTTTAAAAGGAGCGTATATAAAGTGTTTTATCCCTCCTTTCCGCATGCTTTCGTGGTGTAACGGTAGCACACTAGGCGCGTATTCGAGAGGTCTAGGGTTCGAGTCCTGGGAAGGGCACTACACATTTTTCACATCTCCTGCTTCAAAAAAATGTAATGACTTTCTATGGTACCTTCTCAATGCGAACTATGTAATTAATTACACAGTATGGACTAGTCACCTAAACGCACTGATAGTTCTTTAATACCATAATTTTTTTTCTGATTCACAACTGATACACTATCAATGATGTAATCAAATGAAACAGACATACACTGTTAAAAATTTGGTTCAACGTTTCACCAAACTATGGTGCTGAAAAGTTGCAACCAAAAGATGGTAAAACACTGAACCATTATTTGGTGCTTTGGCTGAACCTTTATTTGGTAATAGGTTGAACCATTATTTGGTAATAGGTTGAACCATTATTTGGTAATAGGTTGAACCATTATTTGTTAATAGGTTTAACCAAGAATTGGCAGTATGTTAAAGCAAGAATGGGGAATATTGAACCATAAATTAGAAATGCGTTAAATGGGCTGTATTACAATATGGATTGAGAATACCTTAAACCCTTAATTATAATTATGTTTACCGTTAACTGTAAATTATAGGAAGTTATTTGAGAGTTCAGTCATAAAATTTTCTATTATCCATTTTTCTGATATTATTTTATTCAATTACTGCTATGGCACCCTTCTCCTGGTACTTTTTTAATTCATTACTGCTGTGGCTAAGATATTTAGAAATTTCTTATGCAAATCAGCATATCTATAGCAATAATTATTGAAAATTTGGCTAGAACAGCAGATTTACTTGCATAAGATTCAGTTTTGAGAGAATGAAAGTATAAAATATATATCATTAAAATACACATTTGCAATATATTAGCATGTATATAAAAATATATTTTTACAAAATTAAATGCCTTACACACCAATAGGAATAAGTTAAAATGTAACTGCTCATTGCAAGAGCTGAATTTTAAAAATTCATGTTTGATATGCCTTCACTTGTAAATTAAATTGCATTAGCTTTGAGATTCAAGGTCTCTAGTATTTAAATTTACAACAGAAATTGCTTTCTCATAACAAAATTGATATTATACATTGTGTGTAATGTGTAATTAACAGCTATTCAACTAATTACTATTATACTATATAAAGAAAAATTATTCCATGCATAATTCTTATTTTCATTCACATGCCATGACACTTACCTTTAAAATTTGGAGACCAGAAGTGTTTGCTAGAATCTGTAAGGTTTCCCATGTCCCCTCCTCACACAAAAACAAGTTTTACTTTATGGTAATTTTTTATTTACAATATGTTAAAATATATTATGAAGCATGATAAATTATAATACTTATGTACCTATACAATAAAGAAAATTTTCCAAAGCTATTAATATTGTTCAATAAATTCAAAAGTAAATTCCATTTTTCTGCAGATTAAACATATCTCTTGGTAGCATGTTATATAGAAACGTAAACATTTCATGTAAAATAAGTCAGAGGAAAAACATAACTTAAGATGGCAAAGCTTTAATGAAGAACACATTTAAATCCACATAGACAAATTTTCTGCAACTGCTACGTAAGAAAAGTAATTCATTAAGAAATATTTTATGCTGAATTTTGCACAGACATACATGTAAGCATAATTTAATAAATTATATCACTTATATTCTGTTTAAGAAATTTAAAATGAAACTACTCATAAAACCTGTCGAATGATTACGTATATTTTATAAATATTTTAATCATTATTTTTCAGAATTTAATAACAAGTACTTCTGAATAATTAGCATACATTATTATGCTTATATAGAAACAGGACATAAATCAATAACATTCTTCTAACTTGAAAACTTTAATTGTATGAAATGAATAAGATAAATGTACTTGTAAAGCATGCATGGGGGGATATTTACCATTACTTATAATATCGACAAAAAGCATTTTGCAATTTCATATCCTGGAGTATTTAAACCAATAAATCTCAGAAAACACAAGTGTATGTAGTAGTCATTTTAATACATTTGTGAAAATTTCAATAGGATATTTAACAATATCATGAAACCCAAATTTAGAATTTTTTATTTAACAATTTAATGGTTGTCTCATATACTTAAACAGTTCTTGCAGTTCATAATCATTAGAAGAGAGACGCAAAGAATGCATGGTACTCAACATTAGGTCAGTGATTTTTCACACTGTTGGTTGTATCGGAAATGCAACGGGTGGTAATTTGTGGGCACAGTGGTCTGACAAGCACATTATATCAAGCTCAGCGACGGTGTACCTCATAACGCACCATTTGGTGACTGCACTCTTTTGCCAGCATGAATTTCATAAGCTTGTTCTAATGTTCCAATTGAGATAAGTCACAACACATTCTGATCTTGCATGGATGTCGAGGTAGTCTTGGGGAGTACAGGGTCAGGCCTTCACAACCAGTGATTGAAAGAAGACAACATCTTTTAGATACTGTTTGTAGCTCTATTTCAACATCATTGGGAACCTAAAAAAAGAAGCGTTAATACACAGCTACATAACATCATGCATTATCTAAACTATTAATTTTATATTTATTTTTTCTTTCATAATTCTCACCCTCGTATCATGACTGATGTTACTATTAGTATTACTAGGTTATACTGACTGATGTTTCTGTGTTTTAGTATATAAGTTACAACAAATATATACTATCATTGCAATATATACTAAAAATAACATAAAGCATCCATAATATATTAAATTTAATTAATAAAAACTTAAATATTCATTTTGATTGGTTTATTTGGATGCAGCAAGCCACTCGATTGCTATCTGACTAGGGTATGTACATTGGGTTGCATTCATGTTACACATGGAGGAAGCCAAACATGCAGGCAGTGCGTTTGCATGGATTCAAACCTGGGTCGAAATGCCAGTGTTAAACAGTATCAACCATATCATTACTGGTAGTAAAATGTTAGTTTTACTTTTAGTTTCTAATAAAAAGTATAGAAGAAACAAAAACACAATAAAAAAGGAAGATGCATTAAAAACAATTTTTGTCAAATACCAGGGCTAAATATTAAATATATGGCTGGCCGAACATCAATACTTTGAGATATTGAGGATTTTAGTTTTTAAAAAAGGAGGTATTAAGACTATTCCCGAACCCAGCAAAGAAGCACAAAAATGTACTGATGAGGCATTGCATCATGCCGCCAAAAAATATTTATGTTGAAATGTGTTGCTGCTGGTAGAGCATACATTCCACCAGTATTTAAAAAAATCTAATATATAATGTATATTAATATGCCTACACATCTAAAGGTATATTTAGTAAAAAATACACAATTATAAGAATTATAAAACATTAAGCATTAAAAAAATACAAAACATTAAGAAAATTAGCTGGATTACATTATTATACCAGCACCAAAGTGTTTATTTTACTATTATAAACCTACCAATATTACCCAAATATATTTATGTGGCAATTTAGTTGTGCCCATAGCAACCCCAAATGGCTTTCCAGACATTTCACCAGTACGACGGCAGATTATGATCCCTTCTATGGGAATTTCTGTGTTTCAGTATAGCGGTGAATAGCATATTGCAGTTTTCATCGGCGAAATCTCAGACTTAACTTCCTACACACATACAGTGCAATAAGACTTGTTTAAAGGCATCATGTGCCTTTTTTTTTCATGTGTGTCATTTTATGATTTTGATGCCATGGTTGTTCAAAATGCTAAGTTTCTGGAATTCTCTGCTGCTTCCTTCAGTGAAAGCAGATCGTTGTGTACGTGAAAAGAAGAGTGGAAAAAACCCAAAAAGACTGCATGTCTTATATGGAAAAAGAAAAGAAATTATGAAAGCAGCATTTTTGAACTAGAAATAAGGATATCCAAACAAATATCTCTCTCCAGTCAGCAATCAATTTGTGACTTTTTAATGGGGATGAATAATCAGAAAATACCAAAGTTTTTTGAAAATTATATGTAATATATGACATTACATTTAAAAATAACAATAATACAAGTTAGTAAAGGTAAAAATAGAGAAGCTAGATTTTGGAAAATTTTTCTTATGTAAAGCACGGGTTCTCAAGTTTTTTCTTACATAAACCCCTTTTAAAAGAACTTTAGAAAAACGTTTTCTTCATCGAACCCCTTACATTTTTCTCTGTAATGCAGCATAATCAAAATACAAATAATTGCAAATAAATAACAGCAAACTAAAATTTTGAACAAAAATTTTAAAAAAATGGTTTATTGGATTTATTTTTTTTAAATCTTTATTTTTAATTTTACAAATATAAACAAGTTGCCAGAAACAAAATAACGGATTTTAACTGCACAAAACTTCAATTTTAATTACACAGAAGTATGAATAATTAATGTGATCTGTGCATTCATGTAATTCTTTTAGCATTTGGCATAAAATTGCTCAATTCTCAAATCACTTCCATTACAAATATTCAACCTGTTTCTTTCTTCCCATAGTAAATTGCTGACTTGACTCAAATCTACTTATACTAGGTTAGAAGAGGGAAAAGGCAATGTTGGTTTGGTAACAACTTTTATTTTGGGATATTATTCTTGTATGACATTTAAAATCTGAAATAAAGCATATACGTACCTGCACTTCTGGAATCAATAGGAATCTTGACTATGCTGATTAATTGCCACTGCAAATTCGGCTGTCAATGTCCAGATCTTCATCGACTCCCTATAAAATTTCCATGCCCACCTTGGGGCCACTTGCCCGCCTGGAGGCGATTGGGATCCCTTGATACAATGATATGATTGCAAAAAGCACTGTTAGCTAAGAAAGTGGAAATTTTCAGAAACACAACTTTTTGTAGTAATATATTTTGAAAATATAACAGCTTAAAAACTGAATATTTTGAATATTTCAGCAATTTGAAATAATTAAAAAGAAAACTGGAGCAATTACATGTACAGTTACTGATACAAATCAGAGACTTATACTCTGAGAATTTAAACTGAAAATTTACTTTACCTTTATTACTGTCATCTTGAAAGAATATTAATATTTACATCAAAATAACTATAAAATATACATTTAATTTAAATTTATCAAACGTTTTTATTGTATTCATGTATAAGCACTTAAAAGTTACCTAAAATAATTACAAAAAAGGTAAAGTACAAATAGTCCTCTGCATATTATTTGAATTAAAAAAAATGGATGTCTTCGAAACAAAATGTTATTTTGGATGACTTCACAAGTAAAATTAAGCAAAAAGTTTAAATTATTCAAATAAAAAATAAGGTTTAGATTATATAAACCAAAAATCAACTTGCAAAAATATTCAAGGAAATTCCACAGCATCAGTTTTGCACAATTATCTTCATTTATTTCCTATATAACAGGCTCTTTTCTCACATACACTAATGTAATGCTTTCTAAATGACGTTAACCGTATTTGGCAATATTTGTTACCCTTAACAATAAATTATACTGCACAGTTAAAAAAATAGTACTTAAATTAAATCTTTGTGTTATGCTCTCCAATTATAAAAGAAGTTAATGCATCTATGAATTATTGATATCAAATAAAAAATAAACAATGTCAATTACTCTAATATTCTGCCATATTTACCACTAACGAAATGACATATGAAGAAATAACACTTAGCTCATATTCTAACTGGTTAGAAATAATCAATTATATTTTTAAACAATCAAACTTCGTTTTGCAGATTTAAACACAAATAAATACAATTTCAATAGCACATCTTAACTACTTCAGAAAAAAAAAGTCTCTTATTTGCTATTATTTTAAATGCCTGATATTAATTAAATTCTTAATGCAAAGTTATTTCTTAAAATCAGAAACCATAGTCAAAATTCATTTACGTTCCACCTCAAACTACAAAACATGATTTTGCAGGATTATAAGAGGGGTTAAGAGATAATTATTTTTGTCATTTCGGCTATTAAAAATACTACCAGTTTGGCAAAATCTTTCTTGATCTTGAGAAATTCAACAAATTAACAATGTATCTGTAAAAGCACAAATTAAGATACATTTTGAATGATAAGTAAAACAGAAATTTACTCCCAGTTTGGCAGAGAAAATGTACAGAATTTCTTAAATTCCAACATTTGTGGCAGTTTGATGCTAAGCTGAATGAGTACCTAGAACAAAATCTATAAATTGTTGGCATTTTTGTAGTAGCTTGGTGAGCAATCATAACAGTATGCATAATAAACACAACTGTTCAAGTTCAATATATATTATTATATGAAATATTGAAAAACAAAATTTTTAAATACCAAGTTTGGCCAAATAAGGATGCTTTCGAACAGAATATTTAAAAACATGGCTAAATAACAATAATTCAATGCATCTTTATCAAAAAATTCTTCTCGTAAAAAGGAAAGTTTAGATAATATTTCAAAATGGTTTTAATCAAACAATAAGATTTAATAAACAAAAATTTTCACAAAGCAATAAAAAAACTTGCTACTTCAACAAAATATTCCAAATACAGTTTTATCATGTCAATCAATAACTTTCAATTTTGCTGGGATCCCTAGGGAAAGTTTTCATAATCAACATACTCTTTGAAATCATCAGCACATTTTTACAGAGATAAAAAAACTTGGATATTAAGCGTAGTTAATAACAGTAAGCTGACCATAATCTGAAATTTTTAGCACTTTCAATGATGATTGACACTGTACCAAGATTTTCATCTAGAGAAAAATTAAACCATAAATTTAGTTTTAAACAACAAGACTTAAATTTTCATGTCAAAAAAGTTTTTTTAACGTTTTAGATGAATTATGTGCTTCTTATTTCTCAAGTTCACAAACAGCGTAAGAACTATTATATTCCAATACTGATGCTGACAGAACATTCTATGTTTGTATTGTAGTATTCTATTTTCTACAGAATGACTATAACGTATTTTATAGCAATACATATTACGTAATATATGCAGAACTACACATTATGTTATAACAATGTTTTTACTAAGAATGTTCGGGAATCTCTTTTTAGACTTCTATTCAGCTACGTTCTATACAGTAGTAATAACCAAATGGTGAAAGTAGGCTTCAGCACTAACGCCACTCATTCCAACAAAATCATTAAAAAGTTACTGCGAATGCATTTTAACACCATTTTGTATCTTACATTTCATTAATACATAAATCAAAAAGGAAACAAACCAAAAATATACGTACCTTGTAATTATCGAATACACAACCGACTATCCGTTAACAGATTCAAACAGCCGCCATTAAACTTTCTAAAGATGGAATCACGAGAAGACCAGGCATGCGCTGAATGCTTCAGTTTGATTGGCTGCAAAGTATTCCTTAAAAATAGTGAAACGTTTACCTAGTTGGATCGTTTCACCAAATATCAGTGAAACGTAAAATCAAGTGAACCATGTTTTGGTACTATCTTTGATTTTGAACCATTAAATGGTGTAATGTTGGACTAAAATTTTTTACAGTGTATGCTGGAAAGTTATAAGTATTTTTTCAAAGTATTAATCAATTAAATATTCGCCTATACATATATCAGGAAGTACCATTCAACATTCTCTGCAAAGAAAGGGAGTCAATGCAAGGCTTCTTTTGTTGGATCTGCCATTCTGAATACAGTCGTATGCGCCTGTGGTACGTTATTGTCTTTCCAGACGCATCTCGATTCTAACTGCAATACTGATACGACAGTTTCAAATCTGGTGGAAACGCGAGGACGGGCATCATGGTCCTTGCATTGTAGATTGACGTTACCTGGAGTGAGGGTTTGAGGTGCTATTAGGATTTCACTTCTGCACCAGCTAATACCCACAGATGGCACATTCAGTGGTGTCCGCCCAAAACTTGTTGGCAAAAATATCATGGAAGAAATCGTTGCGGAGTAAACAGCGCAAGGAGAAAATGTTGTTGTACAAAGCAACGAGGATGGAAAGAAAGAAAGAAGTTTTTTATTTTTTATTACGGTACTTTGTAGGGTGATTCCTTAAAACTTTCTTTGTTTATCAGTTTGTCTCAGGATGTTTTGTATGACGAGTTTTCCCTTTGGGTTGCTTTCTTTACGAAGTTTACATCCTCGATATTTTGGAGCAGTATTTTAACCTGCAACCCATTCAGCAGCTCTCCCTCAACTTGGAGGCTTTTTTGGAGTTTATTTCAATAGAACAACGAGCAACAGCCCATAAGATACAACATATAGCAATTCTTCATTACTTACTATAACGCACTGTTGCAAATCACAAGGCTAGAATTTCACCTACGGAAAACGGCAAAGGGCAAATCCAGCTAAAGCTTTTTACCTTGGGATAAAAAGCTGGTAAAATCGAATTTTTACGGTCAATTGGAAATAATGCTGAATTTGTATTTGTTGTGTATAATAATGAGCATCTTACAGCAAAACAGGGACATATGCTTACCTGTATTTTGATAAACCTGTATTTTTTCGAGCTGAAGCCACATAATGTCATTGTATAATGAATAAAGCTAAATTCGTAATTTGAAAATTGAAATCATGACATGATATTTTGCTGTGCTTCACAAAAAGTGTAAAAGTATTGAACAGCTACAGCACAAAAACAATTAACTCGAAAGATGTAACATATATGATTATACACGCCTTGTATCGAAAAATAAGCTGAAAAATGAATATACGCATAGTTCTGGAAACTGTAGAGTCATTTTGTGTAGTTTCGTACATTCATTCAATAAATGTAGAACATCACAATTTACAAAAGAGTGTCGTAATTAAATCAAGTCATAGAATTGCATTTTACTTTCTATCGATTCCCTGAAACATAGCATAATTGAATCCCTCAAATATCTTGAGAGTGACTTAAAAAAGAAAAAGAATAACTATCAGAAGAAGAAGATTTATCTTCGTTTAAGATCAAATGTCTTATTGATAAAATTGTATTTTTCAGGAGGAAGAGCAATGCATATTTTATTCTCTTTCTTTGTCTCGAAAGCAAACACAGCTGCCTCTTATATTGACCTGTCAGGGTTAACGTTTGACAAATTTGTATTGCCACCTCTAATGTATCCAACGCCTTCCAACAATAGATGAAACCTTTGCCGTTTCGCCACGATAAAATCCATGCGTTTTGCCTCATGCTACTGTAAGCAAGAGAGATAAGTCACAATAACAACAGTCAGTAAAAACAGACTTCAGTAATAATGTTAATTATAACGTTCAGTAAAAACATTATTGATGTTACAAATAACATTGTCAGTCAGTAAAAATGGCATAATACAAATAATATCCCTTACTCCTGGAATGAAATTACCTGCAATAATTTTAAGTTTTTTGTTTTCTTTCAAAGAATCTTTTAATTATATCTCAAAAATTCCCAATTTCCGCGAAATACCATTGGAAAAAATTTGATTTAGAATGAAACTGTGTTGGAGTTTTTTCTCTAATTTAAAGTTTTTAATGTTCAATAACACATGAAATTCAAGAATATGAATAAACAACTTTAAATCATATCACTACAATAAATAATGCATGGGTGTAAAATTGTGTGACAGACAAGATAAAACAACATTTTGACAGCAAAACCTGTGTGTTCAAATATAACAGTAAATAGTACCAGATAATACTCTAACAGGAAAAGTATTAACTATGCGTTGTGTTTAAATTTGGTTTATGACCCGTTCAAGTTTTAATTAAATTTATTGGGTCCAATGTTCTAAGTTATAAGTGAAAACATACAAGTTAAGTTAAATACTTCATTTATTAAAGGTAAACAGAACTAGTAACAATATACATTGGGGTGGTGGTTGTACACGTGTTTAAGTGAGAAAATAAAAAAAGACATGCCAATTACACTACAAGGTGGGGGTCCCCAAAGGAAAATCACAATTACTTAACAGCGTACATTGAAGAAACGTTCTGCCACGTAACAGCGTACATTGACGAAAGGTTCAGCCATATTGAGTCTAAAAGGGAAAAGAGAATATAAGTTAATATGATGGGCAAGTAATGAAGTTATAGACCCTTCCGGGTGTCGTCTTTTTTGTGTTGTCGACCATCGGTGGTTTTCTCTGCGCAAATTCTTCAGCCATCTTCCACTGTTAACGTAGACAGCGTACTCGGGATGGAGCGACTGCTTTCTGGTCTGACGCCAAACATCAGAAAAAAAATTTCCCTTCTTCCGCCTGCCAAATGTTTCCTCTCCTAGTAGATAGCTGCGCGCCCTTTTTCTTCTTCCCGTCAATCACTCGTTTGGTGATCCGAGACGGCCCTAAACCAGCCAAGTGCATGGCAACCCTAGGAGCAGAATCCACACTGGAAGGTGAAGCAAGGGGATTGGTAAGACAGAAGTTGGACCCTCGAGGGTCATCAACCTGACAGCAGGAGCTAGCCTCATCCAGGGTCCCATTTTAGCATGGAGAACGCCTGCAAGAATGCGAATCACCCCGACCCCTCAACCTTGGCGTGGTGTAGCTGCATACAAAACAAGCTGATTCAGCAGGGTGCAGATTTCTCACTTGACGAAAGATATTTTCCAGACCACTGTCTGGCAGAGCAAGCAAACGTCAAAACAAAGACGTAAATCTTGATTTCCCAAATGCAACGTAAAAGTCAAGTTTTTTTGAAAAGAATTAAGGATTTGTTTTTAAATGCTAAATTAATAAAAGACCGAAGAAAATTTCTTCAATTGAAATATAAAAATCACATAGAAAAATTATGTTTTCTACAACACTAAACACGCCCACCAGAGTCAGAAAATATGGGTTCCAGCTTAGCAGAAAAGGGGGTACGTTAACAAAACTTAATTAAACCTTAACACCCTTGTGTAAGGCAAAATCTTTAAAAGTGTTTTTAAAAAAATTGACCTTAAGGGTTAACTTAACAAGAAATTAAACATTAAGCAAACAAGTTTAAGAATAAGTATTAACTAAACAAAAAAAATTTAAATAATTAACGAAACTACCTTGTTTGCTTAATTAAACATTAAGCAAACAAGTTTAAGAATAAGTATTAACTAAACAAAAAAAATTTAAATAATTAACGAAACTACCTTAAGGAAAACGAAAAAAATAAAATTACTCAAGCAACTTAAATTCAGAGTTAACCAAAACTGTCAAAAAAATTAAATGACAACAATTACTTTTCAACAAGGCAAAGAAATTTAAGATCAACTACAAAATAAAACCTAATTAATAACTTTTAAGTCTGATAACAGAATTAAGATAAATCATTACAATTAAGACATTTTAATTCAACAACTGAAGTATAGCTAAGTATGCATTACATAACAACTGTGCAAATATGAATTCATTTAATATCTTTGTTAATTATAAGTATTATTTGAGCTGTCGTAAATAATTTCCTTAAAATTTCGTCTAACGTTCTCATTCTATCGCCATATTCGTATGTTTATTAAAAACGAGGTTTCATTTGTATGTCTGAATTCAGTATAGCTGAGAATCTTTCTCTACTTTGTTCTTTTAAAAAGAGCACTATTTTGTAAAAGCATACGTGTCGATATTTGTACGCCATTGTACTTTAATTTACGTATAAAAATAGTGAATAATGCTACATTAAACTATTTGGACACTTAAAAGCCTATTTAATTTATTTTTTTTGTGAGATTGCGTTCTTTTACTTATATATGTCTATAAACATTTTTTTTTAAATTTGAGAGCTGCTATCTGGTAATTCATTTGTTATTTACGGAATACTTGAATGTATTTTAAAGGAAAGAAATTTTTAACTTTAAGCGCACTTTTCAGAACAAAAAGGTCCTTGAAAGTCTGAATACTTATAAAAGAATGTTTTGATATTTGAATCATTGAACTAATTTCGGATATATGGAATCACAAATTTAAACTTAGATACAGTACTTAGATACAGCACAAATTTAAACTTAGTACAGAGATTCCCTGTTACTTGTACTGCTCAGTGTAACTTGGGTATTAAAAATATTATCTGAAATGAAATTTCTTAGTTCTTACCGTGTGTTTTCGTTATTTTGCTCAGTTAACTTCACATTACACAATATGAAGAGCTTGGAGGATTATACAATGACCATGTTTTAACATTTTGTGAGTTTTGTAAGACAAGCAACGTAGAAATGAAAATCACTCAAGAGAAATTAAAGAATCATAAAAAGACTTCCCCATCTATACACCTTTTGCGGCCTATCCGCTCTACAATTTGAAATAAAATTTCAGACATTGTTATTTGAAGGTATGCACTCGAGATTGCGAAGATTTAAAGCAACAGAGCTCTCACGATTAAGATTACAGTGAAAACATTTTGAAACTATCGAAAACAAAGCACCAACTATTTTCCTGCGCAAATTGATCAGCGCAGCGAACAATCATGAATGGTATTAGAACGATACACGTATGACGAAAATTGCCGGAGTAAAAGATTTTCAAAGAAGAGCAATGTAAAGGATAAATGGCAAAATGAAAAAAAGACGGAAACTTTTATTGGAATTACAAACTTCCAATGTCTTCTAAGAAGATAACGCATTGGATGCGGGAGATTGTTGACTACTTAACACCGCAGGAGGTATCGGTATAATTTCGCGTTTTATGGCACTTTTCAATTCTGACAAATCTCGTGGATTTCATGATCGCACATTAAATTTCAGAAAACTCCACAATTAGAAATCCATTGGAGAATCGCGATGGTCGCGAAACTGAAATGTTACAAGAAATGATTCTATCTTCAAACGTTGTACATGTTGAAAACTTGTAATTCCGACACAAAGTTTTCCCTCCCCTCTCTTTTGTTGTCACTGGTCCTTTACAATATTCTGTTGTTGTTGTTACTAATCCTCTTGGGGCAGGAAAGCCTATACTAAGTCCAAGGGACTTTTCCACACAAGTGAATCGCTGACATCGATAGCCGCCTATACAATTCAGTAGGTGAGCGGGAGAGGCAGGGAGATAACAGGCACACAAGGGGAAGGTGCGTTGAATTTCATGCATGGACGATGCCAGCTTCTGGATCTGGCCATGGCCGTTTGGAGAGATCTAGTTATTTTACTCTGGAGTGAGAGGCCTAGATTCTCAACGCTATGCTAACGGCGAGCAGGAGCAATTTTCCACGTCATATTTTTTTATTTTTTGTAGTGGGAATGTTTTTCAGATGGATTTAAATCAGTGGAAGTGTGGGTAAGGTGATCACAAGCTTTCCTTGCAAGATCGTCAGCTACTTCATTGCCATACGCCCCAACATGGGATGGTATCCACTGGAGATATATTGATTTACGCTGTTCAAGCTCAAATGTTTATATTTGATATTCTGACCGGTCTTGTTAATGATCTTAGGCCAGTGAATGGAGTTTCTACTCTCTGTCAAAATCCATTTAATGTCGCTAGTTGAATGGAGAGAATAATCAAGTGCTTTACTGATGGCGATAGGTTCCGATCTGAAGACGGTGGAGCGGTCATCTTTGATAAAACGTCCGTTTTACATTAGAGGACTTCTGTATTTAAGAGAACTAATATTCAGGTAAATTAACTACGGAAGTGTGTTAAGGGCATCCTTTGTGTAGTTTTCTTGCGAACTATCACCCAGTATCCGCTAAATGACCTAAAGCAATCGTCCACAGAAAGAACTCGGAAGGAGCCCCCCTCCCTGTACGGTTTCCTTTCAAATTGAACGTAAGGAGAAGAAAGAGATTTTTGCTTAGAGACTTTTGTTTTAGATGGAGCTGTAAGACGTCGCACCACGGTACTGTTAAGAGCCGCTTCAAGCAGTAGTTTTTGTATGTATAGTTGTAATGACTTATTGTTTTACTTTTATTACTCAAGAAATCTTTATTAAAATAAATAATTTAAAAGGCCGCTGATCAGATTATTCATTCATCAAGGATGCCCTTCCGTTACAACGGAGTAATGATCAGAGTTTCTGATGCTGCACCTGATATCTCCTTCAGGGGTGTTACTATGAATACCACTCCCTGCTCTATTCTTATATACTCCCATATGTATAAATCACAAAAGCGTGGACAGGAATATCATTTATGATTTCAAACGCCATCTGCCTGAGGAGTTCCGGGTCATATTTGCCCTTAACAATATTAGTCGAAAATTCCTCTGGGATGTTAACATGGTTAAATGACGTATCTGGACATAACGGCTAAAAGGTATAGATGTTTCAACATTAAAATTGACAAAATACGAATTCCACACATAACTAAGTGGGCTGTCTCGCTTTAGACGTTTATTGCTTGTCCAACTTAAAATAAAGGCTGAGGTCCCATTATATGGACCGGTACTCTTGAGCTTGTTAAGATACCTTACAATACTCCTCTTTTCGTATGTTTTAGCGTCATACGTGTTATATAACTTTCTTCATACGCATATCGCTCAAACGCTATTTATGTTTTTTGAATGCGCTGATCACTTTGCGCAGGAAAAAAAAGTGTATACTGCCATTCGAAAATTTCGAAATTTTTTTACTATAACCGTAACCGTGAGAGCTTTACTGTTTTAAATATTCATAATCTAGAGCACATACGTTCAAATATTAATATCTGAAATTTCATTTCGATTCGTTGAGCGGATATTCCCGTAGGTGTTCATTTACAGAGAAAGTTTTTTATGACCCCTCTATATTTAATATTCCTAAAATGAAATTTTTCTATAATGCTAAAGAAAAATACACCATCATAAAATAGTTTTTTAACTTAGTAGCACATTTTTGCTGTTTTAAGAGAAAATTTACAGTTTTAGTTTCTCATCATAACAGCTAACGTCTAAAATTAACGGCAGTCTAAAATCGAATTTAATCTAATTTTAAATGGTAGGAACAGTACTTTGTGCTTGAAAATTGTTTGTGTCTCAAATACATGGTAGTAATTTTTTTATGCTTCGCGTACTGCACGAATGCTGCATGCTGCACAAAACGTGGCTGGCATACCAATGGCAATAGTAAAGTACTTGTAACGAAAGAATGACAACCAAGGCGAGCTCGTACATCTTAAAATTCTCAACATCTTCAAATATGTTACTATTGTAAGAATAGGCATAATTTATTTATTTTAAAAGCACCTGCTTCCAATTTTTACAGCCAACTACATAACGTACTAGATTTAAGAATTAATCTCCAGAAATTTTATGTTGCCACAGATAGTTTTATAATTTAAAATAATTTGTCAGATAATGTTTTAAGTGTTCACGGCAGATTTCCATTTTGCTTGCACAATTTAAAGCATTTTGTCACATATTTTAATTCCGTATTTAATATATAGCTTTTATAACATCTGAAAAGTACCGTGAATCAAAAACCTAACAATTTCATGGTCAAGTTGTCATTTTATTTTGAGCTGAGATTTTACAGTGTATTTAAAAAATTATATAATACTTTCATACCCAAAATTTTTAATATTAAAAATTTAGTTTTTGGTTTGGTTAGGAGATAATCCCCACATAATGAATTCTGTGAAATTTCAAGTATGCGTCATTAACCATTTTAAAATTTCATGCGCGCAGTAAGAAAAAATCATGTTTTGAGAATATGAAATTTTATTGTAAATGTTCTTTTTTAAAGTACTTTTCTTGTTATTAAGAGTATAAAATATTTATCTTGTGAATGATATTATAATAATATACAATTTCCAATAGCTGGTTTAAATATAATTAATATAAAATAGTTACATTCTTATAGGCACCTGTTTCAGCAGAATGGAAGCATTTCGACCATTCTCATTTTTGTACGATTTAAATCAGACGACATATGAATTAAAAATTCTGAAAACGGTATATCGGAAACAAAAAAAAATTATTTATGAATTAGTTGTTGCGGATTGTACCAGATGTTAAGTTTTAATTGCTAAGAAACATTGCTACATATTAAACTCTTAAAATGCTAATTTGGCAATAATAAACTTATTTCCGAATAAGTTGTTGCGGGTTGACTTGGGATATTAATTTTTGATTGTTGCGAGATATTAAAAAAACTCTGAAAACGCTAATTTGGCAACAAATATATATTACGAATTGGTTGTTTGCTTGAAAAGCCCACTAGTTGTGAATAAAAGAACTACCGAACTTAATCTTCGAGAGGATTTAAAATTTTGACGACTTTTGACAACATATTTTTATGACAGTCATAACAGCGATGATCAATAGGATATTATAGCTTCCATCGTTACTGAATGAAGAAGACTGACGTTGACAGTCAAGAAGTATACATAATAATTACCATCGTAGCTAGTAACTACCAACTGAAAATTATCTTTAAATGAAAAGAAAAATTCCTAATTATTATTTCAAGAACGTATTAATTATTTTTTTTGTTGGAAAAAACTTCCATTTGTATGTGAAGAATGTAATCTGAATGAAGAGAACTACTTTTGTTAATTCGTTAAAATTTACTGTGCATTTCTGTGAGAATATAGAATTCTTACGGCGCGCAGTGTATCGTAATCGTGGGCTGCCACGTGCGCCGCATTGTATAAAAATCTGGACGGATTGGTTCTTCGCTCTTTCTGGATAACGTCGTTCTACCGAGCGTGTGTGGCCTTAGGCTTCACACGTCTCGCGCCATCGCTCTTTGAAGCATCATCACGTCGATATGATAATTTTACCTGAGATGGAGGAGAAGTCAAGTTTCAATTTAATGAAAAGTGCATAATTGAGGGATAAGAACTCTGGATGAAATTAATAGGTCATGCTGTGAGTCCATAAGATGAATCTACCTCAAAAGAAAATACCTCTTGTGCTTTGTGTTCAATGTGTATAATCTTCGTAACCCGTATCTTCGAAGTGACGGCCATGTGCTCGATAATTGGGTATATATACAAGAAATTGCTCTCTTCTCTCGCTGAAAATACACCTCACATTAAATAGGCATTTTGGAAATTGTTAATAAGTATTGTTCCATCGATGTTTTCAGATATTGAAACTTCACTTTCCATTAAAAATGAACGATGTTGATAATCTGCATAACTAGCATATCGGACAGCACTTGTAGGTCCTTCATGAATAGTTTTTGTAACATGTATGATGTATAATAAACCAGAGAAATTTCTTGTGATAAAATAAATGTGTGTTTAAACGATATGTACAAGTCTCATGCATGAGGGTTATTGGGTAAGTCAACCATTTTGTTATCCTTATTTTAAAGAGTAAACGCAATGTACACCACTAATTTTTAGGTTAGTTAAATTTATGCAGACTTGATTTATATTTGATACTTTTAGTATCACATTAGATTAGGGAGTCACATTTGCAACACCTCAATTTCGTAGAAAATATTTAGCTTTCGAAAGGGATATATTTCTCCTACATTTTGCCTGAAAGAGAAAAATAAAGAAATCAGAAAGTTTAAAAGTAAATAAAATATAACGAGCTTAAAAATATTAGATTATATTGTTGCGTGCGGGGGGGTTGTAACAGATTGAATGCATAAGTCCGATAAAACGTTAATAAAAATTTATTCTAATCAAAAGAAATGTAACAAAACGCTGGATTATTCCTCAGAGATATTCGTGCAGTATCGCATAATGTAATCAGTAGCTATATTTTAAACTACTAAAACATTAAATAGAACGCAACCCAAAGCGCAGAGAAAGCTAATCCGATCTCACAGCGAATTCGCTAAAATCAAAAACAACAGTTATCTAAACAACAACTGAGCTGAGATGTTTCTCTCCGGCTTTTATAGCTATTTAAACCGGCCGCCCGAGACAATTCTAGCCATTTCTTTAAAGCAGAAAGAGTAGAAATGCGGTTACGGTGAACATCCTAATCAATTACATTTATTCAAATTAAATATCAGTTAAGGAGATAAACGTTTATTCAATATTAAATGCACGTGCTCTTGTATTTTTACTTTCCGGCGTAGCTTACTTTTAAAATATGTCACACGCTGCATTGCACTAGGAAATAAAGCAATTTTAATTATAATTCTATTAAAAATATCTAACTAAATACGAAATTCGTAACAATATTAATAAAGAACAAATATGATTCAGATGACCATATTGTATATATAATTTTATGTTTTTGAAAATATTTCTTTCACAGTGATGAAACTCATAATTTTGCAGCTACCTCTAATATTCCTTATTGCATAGTATATTCATTTTAATTAAAATGCTGAAATAAAGTCTGACCTCTTTCAACAGTGCTGCAGTTTAACGGATATTCCCATTAGAAGACTTTCTGAATTCCCGGACTTTCCCATTAAAATATGACACTATAGAGTCATTATGTGTTTTTTTTTTTTTGAAGCAGGAAACGTGAAAAATGTGCAGTGCCCTTGCCGGGACTTGAACCTTGGATCTCTCGAATGTGCGTCGAGTATGCTTCCAATACACCTCAAAGGCATGCGAAAAGGAGGGGGAAAATATCTCATAGACGCTCTCTTTTTGATGGCGATTCGAGATTAAGGGACCCAATCGCTAAATATATATCCACTACCTGAATAATATAAATTAATATGCACTACCTTTTAGTTTGGTTGTGGCTTGTAGAGTCATCAGGATTCCTGGTCTTTGAACCAGGAATCCTGAAAAATGTGAAATTTCCTCTCCGCGACTCTAATCCTAAAACTCTCGTGGTGCGAGGGGAAGCATCGAGTATGCTTCCCCTCGCACCACGAAGACATGCGGAAATAAGGGAGAAAATATCTTATAGTTTATGCAATTTATGTCCTATATTATGAGAGTAAGAAAATTACACGAATGGTAGGTTTATATTACAAACATCACTCGCATAACTTCAAGTGAAAATTTCAGATGCGGATGAAATTAAAGCAAAAATGGCAACAAACGTTTTCTTAAAGACGAACTGCTTTGCGTGATTGATATACTAGAAACTTCATTTAGGCTCAGGATTGAAAATTTAAGACATTTTTGCTGATAGGAGTAATATATTAAAAATAAAAAATAAAGATAAATTTTATTTCAATAATATGCAAATCATGAATGCGATTTCAAAGTTTGTGTTAAAATAAATAGGATTTAAAGACAAAGACAATTTTTTTACTTAACATTTTGTTTCATTTTATATAATAAGAAACTGAAAATAAATGTTATAATGCATATTCGCTGTACTTTTGTAGACAAATGAGTAGACCCTCGAAAATTTAATTCTAAAAATTAAACTAAAGACAAATATTGTTCTCTTCGTTAGCTATTTTAAAAAGCTTTTTAACGTGTAAAAAATACTTAGAATCGAAAATAATTCTGAGATAGTAGCGGTTTCAAAATTGGTAAAAATTAAAATTTTAGTTGACATTAGTTTTGCTTTAAAACTCTATTTCAAGGGAATCTCGAAAGAAAAAAGTGTTCTATAAATTTTCAAGGTATAAAAATATTTTTTGCAACTTTTCTAGAACATTCATAGATAACACTAATGGAACAAAAATAAATAAGAAGACGAATGGCGAATTTTTCTAGCCCTCTTCCTGAAAATGGTATATGTTATCTATAAGACTAATGTCAAATTAAGACTGAGATTATGTTAATATAGAATTTATTAAGCTTTAATATATAGTTTCCTGCTCTTTAGTATTCTGAAGATGACTTATTTGTAAACTCGGAGATACATTTAATCACTTACATGTGACCTTATCGATTCAAGATATTTTCCCATCTTGCAAGCGAGGACTTGTGAGTAAGAAAAGTGATTCAAGTGATTTGAGTTAGTATTTAGCAGTGTGATTCGCTCAATCTGCTAAATTTATATCATTAAAATTTCTTTAAAACATACCACTTGTGGCTCAGTGAAGGGGCAAGATCTGGACTGTATGGTGAATATACTAAACCATCGCTGTCAATTTGGAAGAAGTTTCGTTTCCACTGGAATTACAGAGCCTTCACTAAAATATTGAATTTGACATTATCACAGTGGAACACAAAATGTTTTCCATTAATAAAATCTGGTTTCTCAATCTAAATAGCTTTCTTCAGCATGTCCAAATGTCAGCAGTAATTTTTTATTCTGTATTTTAGCTTTGTGTAAGAAATTTCTATTCAACGAAATACTTCCAGTACTATCAGAGTTTGAAAATATGAGTTTCTTCGGATGTAGATTGTGCTACAGTTTGCATTTGCTCAGTTTACTTTCATCTTGATCTCCTCGACAGAAAACATTATTTTCTTCGTTAGCAAGTAGTTTGAAAACAAAAAGAATTTTTATTGCATTTAAGTGTTTACAGCACATGCAGAAATGCAGTCCACTAATTTTTTATTGTACAATTGATGCAGCGCACGAATGGCGAAAGCCTTTGTCTAGTCTTAGATTTCGAAAATCTCTCGAAACTATAATAGCTGTATTGCGCACCAATTTTAGCATCATGTCAAATAATGTTGACTGATTTGGTAAAAATTTACAGCTGGTTCATCAGATGAGACTATCCAAAGGGTGAAGCCGGCATTCACATCACTGTACCAAATGGGGCAACTATACTCAAAGCCATGGAACAGGCAAAATCGCTTTCAACTTCACATATGAATTTGAGTAATCCAGGAGGCCCAAAGATTTACATAGACTTAAATGATAAGCATAAAGCCAGAGGACTTGTGCGACTTTACTGTGACTCTAAAGCTGCCGTAGAGGCAATACTGCAAGGACATCCAAGACTCACCCAGTATGTACATCAACACCTAGAAACAATCAATCAGATGGGAAAGACATGTAATATGCAATAGATACTGCGTATGCTGGAATCGATGGACACGAGGCAGCCGATGAACTGGTTAAAAGGCAAGAAATCTCAACACCGCAATCCCCGTCACTCTTGAAGATGGTAATGCCATTGCCAGATATGAAAGAAAAATATTATTTAAAAAAACCATCAGATGTGTGAGATTGATGCAAACAGAGAAATTGCAAAGACCATTACTAGACTGAGAACCTGCTATGCTAGGCCATACTTTAGGCCCTTGTTTAGCTTCGCCGACTTAATTAAGATTTAGGGGTCAACTACTCAGAAACATGAAAGCTTCGGCTATATCTTTCAGTTAGCTTTAGTTAAGTTTAGTTAATTTTAGTTTTATATTTATTTAAGTTCAACCCCAAGTGGAGCTTTGCTGTACGTTCCAAACTAGGAGCTGATTGTATTTTTTCTGAGAAATAAAAGCTAGCTAACCCTTCTTTAATCATACGTATCTATTAACACACTTAAACGATTATTCACTTATTAGTGTTTGTGGGGTTCAAGGTTTGAACACTGAATTACATAAGTAAAACATCACATTTGGCGCCCGATTGTGTTCTTAACGCACCATGCCACTAGGTAATGAAGATTTCTCGTTGACACCTCCCACTTTTCAATTCCCTCAACCCAAGCAAACCAAATGGAGGGATTCGGGATTACCATGGAAACAATGAGAGCGGCAATGAAGCCCCAGTAGCAACTTTTGACGGAAGAGGTTTCGTGATGACTTTCCTGGAGCAGCTGGACTTACTACGTTATATCCTGTGAACCAGCTACAAAAAATTATCATCGCTACAACGAACTTAAAAGGTCAAGCCCTCAGCTGGTACAAAAATATTGACAAAAGTTTGTTGGAGGATCCAGGATCCGAAACGTACATTTGGGAAAATGTTAAAAATTTGCTATTAAAAGCATTCCTAGTTGTGAAACACTGCGCAAAATTGAAATCCGAATTGTTTAGTAAATATCAAGCTAATTTCGACGAATTAACGGACTTCATCTTAAGTGGGATCCACATTGTTATATTATTATTTGAAAAAAGGCCCGACAAAGAAATTTTTGAAATCATATTGCCCTGGTTACTTCCATCAATGCAAGACTTCTTGAAGTTAAAAATCCGCAAACGCTGGGAAGCATATTTGCTTTAGCGGTGAAATTTCAAAGTAGGCGAACGGCCGAAAACGCGTGTGCAAACAATTCTAGACAGTATTCAAGGTTTCACTCTCAAACGAAACCTCAAGGTCAGCAGAATTTGTATCGGCAAGAGTGAAAAGTTGCAGAGTCAGACAAAGAAAACTTCTGGTTAGTCCAAAGCAAGGGGAAATGAAAAGCATGCCAAGAAGCCCAGAAAGGAGGTTTAAAGATCCCCAGCAAAGAAGCCGGCCCCAGGACCTAAAGAGAGGACCGGATTTCAAGAATCCTCAAGCCATCCGAAAGTCGGATCGATTCATCGAGAAAGGGAAAAAGAGGAAAAGTGTGGCAACGGAGGCGACAAGCCAGCCAAGCCGGAAGAGAAAATTGCAAGTTCTAAAGTATCGTACTTTCGAGGAGTTCTGCTTCATTAGAATAGAAGAGTTTAGAAGAAAAATACATAACTGAAAATTTTCCTTCTTTCCCATTTTGCATTGAAAGATTTGATTTATGTTATGTGGTTTAAAGTTGCTAAGTGCTGTTTAAAGCAAAAATTTGAATTCGCAAGTTTGCGAAAATGTAGCTTTAATTATCGTTTAAACAGAAAAGATTTTTGAATTCGCAAGTTGGCGAGAATTTATCTTGTAGATACCTTTTTGAGAATTCTCAAGTGAGAGAAACTAATTTGTGAATATTTTAGTCAAAAGACTGCAATCTAAAATTTGTTAACTTATAGAAAGATTATGGCAAAAGTTTATAAATTTTGTATAGCAACTATAACGAATGATGTAAAATGAATTTTAAAATATTGCATGTTAAAATGTTCCATTGAATGTAGAAATGCTATTATCAGCTTTAAAACTATTGTAAAATGAAACTAGTACAAATGTAAGTTTTGTCAAAGCATGGCTGTAAAATACTGTTAGGCTCTCCAGGCTTTACTTAAGAAGTTAATTCAAGCTGTGTTTTAGCACACAAAAGTAGTTTTGATGTTTAAGGAGTCTTCTAAGGTCTCGAGTGTCAAGCTTTAACAAATAGTAGTTGTTGTGTAGGTGGTAGAATAGTTCGCATAAACACATCATTAACACGCTTAAATTCACGCAGAACAATTTCTGGAGATCGTGAGGGGGGAGGAGATTTAAATTTTGTGTGAATGAAAGCTGATTGAGGGCCAAAATAATTTCAATAAAGATCTTGGTAACGAAAAGGGAAACTGTGTGAAAGACATTACTAATACATTTTCCTTCCAGATTAATTGGAAAAACAAGACTGACGTTTGACTGAAAGTAATGATGAAGCAGATGTATGTCAAATTTGCAAAATTTATGAATGCAAAATTCTTAGTTTTAGTATAGCTTTAGAAATTGTTGTGAAGTTGGCCCTAAACGGGAAAAGTTTTAATGATGAATTCAAGAAAGCACTATTGCTACAAGTTTTTACTTAAACTTTACTGAAAAAGAGGCTTTAAAATACTGAAAACATGTATAAATAACTGGTTACCTTAAAATTATAAAAACATGCGTCATAAAAGAATCAAATAAGTGCATCGACCCAAATTATAATTTTGTAAATGTAATTCAGTTGTAATAAATTAAGAAAAAAGTTTTGAGACTTTTTTTGCGAAACTGGATTATATTCTCTTATTCTCTTTCGCATATTATAAGTACATATGCCTTATTAAAAATTCTAATGTCTTAACTATCACTTCTACAAAATGCATTTAGAATCAGTAACTCTTAAGAAAAAGTTCAATTTAACAGTAACATTACTGTTTTTATACTTAATAAACAAAGTAAATGAACCGATTTCTCTTGATAATGATTTTTACAAAACAAAGTTTAAATTAAAGAATTAAAAGGAAAATGGCATGTCGAAACCAAGAAAATGATAATTCTTTTTATAAATGAATTATTTCGAAATGTGCAGGAATTTAAATTTAATCTATGATACTGGAACGAAGGAAAGGACTTTAAAGAAATAAAATAACCAGAAAAGCTACATGGATTTTCCCTAATTGTCTCTGACACTCTTCCTCCTTAGAGCTAAGGCTACAAACTATAGAAGAAAATTTAATGTATTATTTTAAAACAAGCTTATATCTTTTATGCGAATTAGTAGTAATAGTATTACTTTCTTTGATGGTAGCCCGAAGCTATAATTTCCTAGCTAATGTTGACATAATAATGTTTGCTCA
The DNA here is from genome assembly GCA_000611955.2 of Stegodyphus mimosarum. Taxonomy (NCBI): domain Eukaryota; kingdom Metazoa; phylum Arthropoda; class Arachnida; order Araneae; family Eresidae; genus Stegodyphus; species Stegodyphus mimosarum. The sequence continues at coordinate 115,755 of KK122435.1, read as the reverse complement.
GAACTCAAACCTTACTTTTGTTGAAACAATGATGACAGAAGGTAGTTGTCTAATAATGACTTCTCTTTAATTTCACGTTTGCCTTTAAGGATTTCTAAGCTTAATTTATTACACCGCATCTATCATACATTTCAGATGGAGGAAATATAATGAAATACATCGCTAGATAAATAAAGGGGATAATAAAAGAGAAGTTAATTTAACTCAGGTAATAAAACTAAGTCTCACATTAGAAATTCAATCACCACCTTTATTTTGAAATAAAAGACTCTTTTACGCTAATAGGAAACTTTGAATGATTAGGGAAATTTATCCAAAGGTCGAAATGTACGTAAATGGAGCTGCATATTTGAGATAAGAATTTCTAACTCATTTAGAATCTATACAAATATTTATGCTCATATTTTATCCTTAGCCTACATAAAGTGCCGGCGGAATAAGATGAGTTACTTCAAAGGTCGAAATTTATATCTGATTGAACAGGAAATATGCACATTACTCTTATATAACGAAAAGAGCCAAAAGAAGATTATTGATTTTGCACATATTATCTTACGAGCCATAGAACCTTAGTCACTGATTTCTAATTATTATTGAGTATGCAAATATAAAATTCATCAACAGCAAAAGGCATCCGTTAGTGCTAGTATATTAAATAAGAGACGAGGAAAATGCATTTTAATGGTAATATGAATGGTTTTCTTAACAAATGACGTATTGCCTTGAAATTAATATGTTGAATTTGTATTTTTCCTGCGATTTAGTTACATTAAACGTTCAATGCTATTGAAGCCAAAATATACAGTGATTATGAGGTTACATAAACCTTGTACCTGCAATAAAAGTCAGTCTGGCATCATATAATAGCAGGTTTCAATTTATTATACTATTGTGTTGGAAGACTTTGGGTTTAGATTGTATTTATATGAAAAATGATGTTAATATATAGAGATCTTGGATTTTTTAGAGCTAGAAAGAGAATAATTATGCCCTAGCTGGAATTCGAAACATGGATATTACGATTGCTAGCCACACATACCAGTTACTCAAAATATAATGCAGCGAGGAAAGCGAAAGTTCCTTATATTCTCTCTCAAGAAAAGGAAGACTGCGAAAAGGAAAATGGAAACCCGTTAGTAGTTGTTGACGAATTATCGTCTACGACATTTTAGTTGGATGTAACTGTAGAGATATTTTTTGGTAAACAATATGTAAGAAAATCAATTATATCCTCGCCTAGATTCGAAGGAACATCCTAATGTCGGCGGTACGTGTTATAACATCACAGTACGAGGAAGGCAAAAATTACTTATTAATAAAATTATGGAAAATCTTTGGAAATTTGCAGCAATACATAAAATTTACTGTGCCCATCGCCGCAACTTGGTAACAGCAAAAATAACACTAAAACGTTATACTTGGCATGAGTGTGCAAATTATATAGAGAAACTAATTTATTTTATTGTTTAATATCGTGTAGTGTATAAAAATAAGTAATCAAAACTGTTCAAACTTGTCTGATGTTATTAACATGAAATGGAAAAATAAATAAATGTAAATTGTTTTGTACAATGTAGAAAACAATTTATATTAATGCAGTAAATTAATGCGTATAAAGTGCATTAATTTCATTATGTAAATTGTTTTGTACAGTGTACATACAATAATGATCTCGTTATTGACTTGATAAAAGGATATGAACTAAATACCGATAAACCCAATATATTACTTTTATGCTGTATTCGTTGAGAATTTAAGGCCCGATAAATCATTTACCTTACTTTCGAGTAAATATATATACTCGATATATATATATATATATGTAAGAAAAATAAAGAATATGCAAAAGATTAAATTAGCAACATAAATTTCCCTTCTCCATTCTAAAATTAGTAGCCTCTTTATGCACTGCGTTATTTCTAGATTAAATCATGTCGTATGACATGAACAATTACATAATTCTGGTGATGTTGTAAGGTTTATCCTATGTTTATTAACAGACTGCGAAAGGTTACAGGTATTTTAAGTTATGATTCTTTCCTATTTACTCTAATTTCAGCTTACAATTTCCTAACAGAATGGAATTTCAGAAACGCAGTTGATGCTAATGTATAAGAGTACTATTTAAGTCAATGTTTCGCCGACTTCGAGAGAGACAGTCTGATTTTTCTGACTAGCGCGTGTTTGCCTTTTAGTTACGTTCTCTTAACGATACTACGCTCGGCCATACTTTAGGCCCTTGCTTGGCTTCTCCGATTTAATTAATATTTAGGGACCAACTACTTAGAATTCTGATAAATTCGGCTATATCTTTCAGATAGCTTTAGTTAAGCTTAGTTAGTTTAGTTTCATAATTATTTAAGTTCAAGCCCAAGCGGTGGCTTTGCGTATACTCCGAGTTAGGAACTGATTGTATTTATTCTGAGAAATAAAAGGTAGTTAACTGTTCTTACGTCTTACGTGTTTGTTCACACACTTAAGCGATTATTCGCTTTTTAGTGTTCATGGGGTTATAAGATAGAACACTGGAATTAAATAAGTAATTTCCCACAATGTAAAGGGAACTAAAATTTAAGCAAAGAATTTTAACTTTACAGAAGTATTAACTATTCAGTCAAAATGCATTGTAAACCAAAACTAACTCAGTCTGAATTAAGATTTGACCCTGAACGTAAGGCACTTGCTCGCTACTTCGGCCTAGTTGGACTGCTGTCTGCTGCTTTCTTCTTGTTGTGAAATTATCAAAACTGTAAACCTCTTGAAATAGGCACAGTTAATGTGCTAAGTTATTTGTGGCCGCAATATGTTTAATGAAAATAAAATGCAGATTTAATCTGTCTCGACTGCCACATTTCTTATTCAGTGTGGATCGGTATCACGACATCAAAACTCCGGCTACTGCATTACTTCTAAATTTCATTTTTATTATCACACACACTCACACACACACATATATATATATATATATATATATATATATATATATGTATGTATACATATATAAACAAAAGGAAAGAAGGAAATGAAGGGAAATGAGAATGCTCCTATCACAAATATGAAAAAAAATAAAAACTAGAAATTAAAATTTGAAGATTAGATAATTCAAATCTACAGGGTCGTAATAGAAAAATGAAGAAGGTAACAATTAATGAATTTGATAAAAACTAAAGGTAAAAACAAAAGGAAATTAATTTAATAAAAAACCAAGAGGGGAATTAAAAATTATTTTTGAAAAGCATTTCGAAGTACAGTAAAGGAAATAGTACAAGAAAAAGTGACAGATGGAAGTAATTGTCTTACAAGCATTAGCTAATAGTTATGGAAAACCAAATTAAATTGAGATGCAAAATGTCAAAAAATTCGGAAGGGGTGAAATAAGATTATTCCCCCTAAGGAGTCTGCATCATTCTACGTTTTCTTTTCAATTGTCCATTTTTAGGTAGTATTTTTGTTTAATTTGCATTTATATTTTTGAATCTCAATTTAATTTGCTTTTCCACAACTATTAGCTAGTGCTTGTAAACGAGCATTTGACAACGTCACCAATAGATGGCGTTGCACCGACCGCTGGTTTCCGCGCAACTCACATGCTAATCAAACTTGCTGAAAGTGAAGACTAGAAACCTATTTTTAATAGATGAAATGATAGCGCAGAGATAGAGTGCAGGCTAGGTTCTCCTTTCGTTTTGGTAATGGCTCGGACCTAACTAAAGCGTTATCGCGAAAAGAACGTAAACAGCTTTCATACGATAAAAGCGTTGCTTTTCAGTAACTCAGAGTAACGAAACAGATGCCAAATGCAAATAAAACAATAGAAAATAAAATAAAGGAACATGAATCTACACTTTAAAACAAGATTCGAATATTTATATTGCTGAATAATTAAATATAACTGTTTAAGCTTATTATTTGCAGTTTTGCGTCCCTTGAAATATCTAAAATTTCAAAAAACTATATTATTATCGAGGTTAAACCAAATAATACTCATGGAAAATATCGACAATTTAATATTTAATAAATTGCTAATAAAAAGAAATCAAAGTATCGTAAACACAACATTTGCACAGTTATGGAAGATATAGAAATTACTAAAAAAAGAAACCAGTGCGACGTAAATCCAAGAAAAAAACTAAAGGTCTCGTATTTGTTAGACGCTTTGTGAATGACTAAGTACACTGCTGGCCACCCAAATTGCAACACTAAGAAAGACAAGAGATATCATAACAAAATTTATTTAGTAGATAACATGTTGACCAAGTATCAAATGATTAAATTTATAGACTTCTGTGAAGTGTGGTTCCTTCTAGAATCAGTAGCCAGGGTAACCGCCATTAATTGAGATCGCCGCTGTCACACGCCTCGGCATTGATTCAATAAGACTTTGGATGTGTTCTTGGGGTATAGAAGACCAAGCAGCTTCCATACGTTGCCAAAGTTGATCTGGTAGGGCAGCTTGTGATTTAATCTGGATCAATCGTTCAGCAACCATGGACCACATGTTTTCTATCTGCGAAAGATACAGAGAGCGAGCCGGCCAGGGAAGCAGTTCAATCTGGCGATTGATGAAGAACCCTTGCACAATGCGTGCCATCTGTGGTCGCCCATTTTCCTGTTGAAATATGGCTGTGGGCAAGCCCTGAAGGTAAGGAAGGACAACTGGCTCCAATACCTCGGAGATGTAGCGCTGGTTGTTTAAAGTACCGGCAATGCTTACTAGAAGAGTGCGAGAGTGATATCCAATACCGCCCCATATCTTAATATCCGGTGCAGGACCAGTGTGGCGGTGCATAACGCAGCTGTTTAGCATCCTCTCTCAACGGTGTCTCCAGACTCGAATCCGACCATCGTGGTGTTGCAGACAGAAGCGTGACTTGTCAGTAAAGACAATTTCATTCCATTCTGTCGTTCACATCCTTGTTGCATCTCACCGTTGGCGGCGGAGACGTCTGTGGTTCTGCGTCAAGGGTAGACGAAGAAATGGACGTCTTGCGGACAGACCATTCTGCTGTAAACGGCGTCAAATGGTACACGCAGACACAGAATGATGCGTTACAGACTGAATTTGCTGTGCTATGGTTCGTGATGTGACTGACTGAGCCATCCGTCAGTGCCATGTACGTGAAGTGGTGCACTGAGGTGGATGCGATCGAACACGTCGGTCCGTCTTACTCTCCTGCATCCAACGGTTACATATCCGCATTACAGTTGTTTGGTTTCGTCCAAAACGACTACCAATTTCCCTGAAAGATTATCCACACTCTCGGTAGGCCACTATCTTTCCTGTTTCGAACTCGGATACTTAAACAAACGATGATCGCTGTTTACTGCGAGGCATAATTGATCTTGTTTTTGAAAAAAACACAAGAAAAACACAATTGCCGAACTTGAAATCGTCGGAAACTTTAATCCTTAAATAGCTCTTTGTAGTGGCGCCACAGGCGCGCGTTATGTACGTCTGTGCTGAAATTCTAATCATTTGCATATCTCACCTCTGCTAATACATGTTGTAAATTTCATGTTATTTGCATGCTTCCTTCAGGGTCATTTACGGTGGCCAGCAGTCTAAGAACATAACCTTTAATTTAGCTTTTCAAACATTAATAATATCATAACAACAACATAAATGTGAAAAAGAGGCCAAGTTCGGGAAAAACAACGTTCGGTGTAGTCGGTGTCACCAACAGAAAAGTTGAAAGCTAATGGATGGCAAGTTCCGTAGCAGTTCCTTTAATCACATCTGCAGGAATGTACAATGCTCTCCAATTCACTTAAAAAACAATTTATTACTTTCTTTGATATGGGATTTCTAATTTGACAAATTAATTTCTAATTGGAGCAGTAAATTTTTAACGTAATTTAGGGATAATTAAAACTCGCAAATTCTGAAATCCGGTATCAAAGAAAATAATAAGTTTTTTAAGTGAATTGAAGAGCGTTGTATATTCCCACAGCTATGATTAAAGGCATTGTTATGAAACTTGCTATCCGTTAGATTTCAACTTTTTTGGTGGTGACACCAACTACATCGAACGTCGTTTCTCCCGAACTTGGCCCCTTTTTCACATTTATGCTGTTGTTACGATTTTTATGTTCTTCATTTTCGTATTACGACTTTGTAGATTGTAATTAAGTAATCTCCAAATTGGAATTCCTAGTTTTTATGTTTTTTGTATTTTTGATAGCAGTATTCCCATTTTATTCATTTGATTATGTTTATATATATACATAGAGAGAGAGAAAATTAAATTTTTAAATTCAATTCATAGTCAATATGAAGTAAGAAGTCTAATAAAATATAGAATATAGAATAATAATAATAAATTATTTTGCAGATGCAACCGTTGTGAAAAAATAATCGTGTCCAGCATTCAACTTCAGTACTTGCCTTAAAAAAAAAGAAAGAAAGAAAAAAGAATTTACACCTCTTCACGTCGTCTTTAGGCTGTTGGTGTATTGATAGAAGTAAGTGGATCAGTTTGCGAACTGATAATGAAACAAATTTATTAAATTTTAAAACTTTAGTATACTACTGCGTGGGCAAGAAATTAATTTCGGATTGCACAAACAAGTAGCGGTATGTTCGTTTTATTATTCTGCTGTCAATCTTATAATTTCCTTTCTTTTGAGATTTGGCAGCTGATACTTCTAGGTTGTTATAGAAATTCAATGTATTTTTGTTTGAAACTGTGAGTTTACCATAAATTTTACCATGGGGTACAGAAGTAAATATTTTCAACGTATTTTACCTTTTTATTTTCATAAGGCAAGAATGCCTCTGAGGCTCTCAGAGATACGTGAATTTTATGATGCTGATTGCTTAATAGAACGTGCTGTCAGAAATATTTTGAAAAATTTCGTTCTGAAGGTTTTTCACTTGAAGATGACGAACGTCCTGCATGAATTAAAAGAAATTCGCTTGCTATTAGCATTTGACATGTCATGCAATTGAGGCTCTTTTAAACGAGTTATCACTAGTGATGAATCGTATACAATAACATTAATAAAAAGATTGGTTCAAGAATGCTGAATCGGCACAAGTCATACCGATGCCGCTGTAATCATTCTCTAATAATGATGCAACAAATAAAATTCATAGTCATACATTTCTCAGGCTGATGCGATATGGAACCCACACAAAAAATGTCCATAGAAAAATGAATTAATTATATCAGCAACAATGGCACGCCGTTTTTAATGATTTTCGTGTATAATGATCTTTCTAATCAAATGGTCGTAAAAAATCAAGTTCCGTTCAATATTTCAGCTATATTCAATTTTAGTCGATTAAATGTGGCAAAAAATGGATCATAATTGATTCAGAAATCAATAACGCGAATAAACATACAAACAGATATTCTTCTTTATATATATCGATTTTGTAAAACTAAGAAATTTTTAATTAACAAAGTTTACGATTTGAAAAGCGAGCAGTAGCAAAACTTTCCGAAATAAACATTTTCATATCCAACGAGCCAGACTATAGCCAGTCGGAAAAATGAGTACGAAAAATGAGCGCTTTCAGAGTTTTTAATTAATATTTCGGCTGATTAAAGTCGTACGAAGATGGGAATAGTCGAAATGGCTTCCGACGAATTTTTGGCATCGGGAATAATATATTTAATGTTTGGCAATGATATTTTTATTTCATCGTAAAACTTAGAAAGTTTTATTAACAAACTCTAGTATTTGAAAGCGAGCAGTGGCAACAACTACCGAAATAAAGCAGATTTTCATCTCCAGCTTCCTCGGATAAATGAGGGTGAAAATTATCGTTTTTCAGAGTTTTTAATTAATAATTCCGTATTTAGCTACTATTTTTTTTTGAAAAAAATGGATTATGATGTCTTCCAGGATCCAGAAAAGAATTGTAGGTAGTTTGGTGACGAAAGCTGTAGTAGTGGCAAAGTTATTACATGATAAAGAAACAGACTTTCTTCTTTATATATATAGATCATGTAATAAAGTATGTGCTTAAAATATCTACGATTAACTATCATTGAATAAACAAGGTTTCCTAGGGTAAATCTTGGCAGGCATATAGCATAGTTATTCGCTAGGTACTTTTAGTTGCAGAAATGTGATTGCAAGCAAAGTGTGGTTCTGAGTTTTTGTCTTGTGAGGGATTAAAACATAAGAATGCCTAATACAATACCGTATTTCATTTCGCATTTTTCCAACTAGCCTTTTATCCCCAGGTTCTGAATGTTTTAAAAATATTCACACAATTGTCTCCTTCCTCTATGTGTTTAGGCAGCGCGCTTTCCTAAATTTAAAAATGGATTCGTCTGCGTAGTGACTGTTTTTGTTTTACTGCAAAGGTAAACACTCACAAATGACCTGCGAAATTCATCCTGAACATTTCCTTTCTAACTGCTGAACTTTATGCCAGCTTAATACAAGAACAGATGAATCACCGCGAAGCAAACGCGGCTACACGAATACAGTGGGACTCTTACCAATATTCGTAGCGTCAGTAATAGTTTCTTAATAAATTATTAAAATATCATCGGATTTCATTGGCTCAATTTTATATACTATAAGGAATTTTCTTCCGCCTTTCTGCATACTCTCGTTGTGTAACGGTAGCACACTCGGCACGTATTCGAGAGGTCCAGGTTCGAGCCCCGGCCGGTGAGGGTATTGCCCATTTTTCAAGTTTCCTGCTTCTTTAAATCTGAATCACTCTACAGTACATCCCTGGTTAAATGGTGGTTGGATGGTGATTCTTAACCACCAGAATTTCGCAACTGTGTCCCCTAGTTACCAGTCGCCCTTTAAAAGGAGGAGTATCTAAGGTATTTTCTTCCTCCTTTTTGCATGCCTTCATGGTGTAACAATAGCACCTTTGGCGCATATTCCAGAGGTCCGTGGTTCGAGTCCCGGCGAGGGCATAGCTTTTTTTTCAAGCCTCCTGCTTCGGAATAACCTAATGACTCTGCAACGTTAACCATGAATACATTCCGCATAGGTTTGTTCCGTGTCTAATCATATTCCTTAAAAATATGTAAGTCTTCTCTGGTATAATCTAAATATTTTATCATACTTAATAATATGGTATTCTGCAGCTTTACATTCATTCATATACATTATCAGTTAACTTTCTTATGGATAATAAATTTCCAAATTCATGGTTTATAGTGACATTAGAGTGCAATTCAGAACTGCAATCTATTCATTAAAATGGCATTTAGCTCATCTTAAAATAGTGATGGATATTTTTGGAAATATAATGGAAATTCTTCATTTCATCAGTGATTAAATTCAGCGGAATGCAAATCAGTATCTAACTGTTCAAATCATAATTTGGCTGTAGTAAGAATATAATAGTGATGAGTTCAAAATTGGTGCACTTGACAATGTGACTTCCCGAATAGAATAATAGTACTGACGCTACTAGTAATATGGCGAATTTAATTATTCATTAACCTAAGCATTAAATGAGCTTTCTGTGTTATTTTGTGTCTAATGTGTTAGCCAGTATAAACATTTCGACTTCCTGAATGCCCATATATATAGCTAACCTACTCAGTTCAATGGAAAATATCGACAAAACTGCACCTAAAAGAATCTTTATCTTGAAAGTACATATATATTTTTTCCCAAACGAAATCAATCTAAATTACTACAACATTTTCTGTACCAGGTTTACGATTTTTTCTGCTATTTTTATTATCAACTAACATTTTAACTGCCGAGATTTCATTACTATCACGTTATACACTGAAAATTTGTGACACAATTTAGAAATTCTAAGCGGCAAAAAAGAAATCATTTATAAAAGAATGATAGAGATACAATAACAGTGCCAAAAACTGTTCGCTATATTAAAATGCCATGTGAATAAAACTGTGGCATATGTATTTTTTCTCTGTATATGCCTTTAGCTAATATAAACAGAATAATATAAAAAAAACTGACATTGTTGTGTGAAACTGACATTTTTTTCTTTCAAATCTGTTTAGAAACCACATATTGCAATCATATCTGAAATTTCCTTTCTTTGCCCTCAAACCAATGTTGAACAATCATTCACACAAAACCTTCTGAGAAGAAAAGAAGAAGTATGACTGCGGAGTAAAGGAAGTGTGGATGT
>KK122435.1:19716-104132 GCA_000611955.2 Stegodyphus mimosarum | reverse complement strand
ACACACACACACACACACACACACGCACGCACGCACGCACGCACGCACACACACACACACACACACACACACGCACGCACTCTTTGTTTTATTATATGTAGAGATTACTCTTTGTAAATGAATTTATAAAGGACGCGCGGGACTACATCACAATCAAAATCAAATTACCCCACTTTCGTGGATAAATAGAAATTATCCAGATATTCCCTTTAGCCACAACGTAGGCAGCTGGATCCATGCTTAAGCTTTTGACTTCTGTAATTTCGCTGGGGGTGTTTAGCTGCCATTTTGTTACAAATACTTATGAACGTGCACCACTTGCTGATACATACACGCAATACAGCGGGCATTAGCATTTTGTATAATATTTAAATATGCACAATGTGTTGCAACTATTGCAACTAAACGTGAAAAAAATCAGTACAATCAATGTATTTAGTTCCAAATCCTAAGTAATTTTTAATTAAATATCCACGGTTTCAGAAGCTGTTCAACATTACGACTACATGCATGAATACAGCAAAATATTGCACACATTAACATAATAGGTTATATATTTCGACTTTTCATTTTTCAGCAATTCATTATTGCCAAATATAATTAAAGCTGATAAAGCAAATTACACAAAAATGAATGATAAAAAGTCATTAAAGGAAAAAATTACTGAATGAGGGAACAAGCAGAATAACGGATAACTTACAGGCTATAATGTATAATATTAGCGGAAATACCCGATGTCAGTTAAGTTAGGCTCAGAGTAATGCATCTAACAATAGAGAGAATGATACGCCTGCAATCCTTCTCTAATAACGATGCAAAAATACGATTCGTAGTCGTAAAGTTTTCAGTCTGATGCGATATGGAATCCACATAAAAAATTTTGATAGTAAAATAAGGTAATTTTCTCTCATTATATCAACGACAATGGCACGCAGTTTTTGCTGCTTTTCGTCTTTTTAATCAAATGGTCGTAAAATCTTAAGTTCCATGCAATATTTCACCTATATTCAATTTTAGTCGATTAAATGTAGCAAAATATTAATCATTAATTGATCAGAAATCAATAATGCAAACAAAAACACAAACAGACATTCTTCTTGATATGTATAGATTTTGTAAAATTTACAAATTTTTGATTAACACACTCTAAGATTTGAAAGCGAGCAGTAGCAACGCCTTTCGAAATAAAGCATTTTTATCTCCATTATTACTATTTTCTGGGCTCCATTGTATACCGAATTAGCATTATCTCTATTTATTAATTTCTTATTTCACGTTCCTTTATATTTGCCCAGTGGATGTGTTTTCATTTGGATTTAAGATGCAGAATAGGAAAAGAGCGATAAATCTGAGAATGGTATACAGCTCACTTGGGATAATACCTGAGAGCAAATGGAATATACTGTGCTTTATTACCAGTACTCAGAGCACAGTGCCTATTATCAGATGAATTAAACACGATTTATTTAAAGGAATGCAAAATAATTAAAACTAAATATGATATTGAAATATGACAGATTGAGTTTCTGATAATTACTAATTTTACGAAAAGCATAATTTACTTAGAGACATCTTATGCATATTTTCAAGAATTTCACCTTAAATTAATGCATAGTTTCAGAAATTGTTTCCAAGCTTTTAGTTTGGAATCTTTTCTACGTAGAATATTTGAAGAGACAAGAGGATTCTTCATTGGCTTGCATACAGCTCAGATACGATCTTCCCGAAATAAAAGTGAAGGCTCTACTAATCGACATATCATTGAAAAAAACTGGTTAAACACTAATCTTATGATTATTCTAAAGAGCCAATTCAGAGTAGCTCGTTTGATACAACACTTGTTTGTCAGCAAGATGCTCAAATTCGATGTACACCAAGTACAGGGGTTTGCCACTTAATCATTATTAATCTTACTTTAGCTATATGAGTGTACAACTTTCTTAAATTAATTTAAAAAACTGTTTATTATTTTCTTTGATATCAGATTTCTAACTTAGCAAGTTAACTTCTAATTGCGGAAGTCAAAACTTTTTAACGCAATTTATTGACAATTAATGCTTGCCAAGTTAGAAACTAGATATCAAAGAAAGTAATAAATTGTTTTTAAAATTAATTGAAGAACGTTGTACATTCTTACAGCTGTGATTAAAGGAACTCCTATGAAATTGGCCATCCGTTAGATCTCAGATCTTTTGTCAGTGACACCGACGAAAATTTCTAAAGCATATCTTTGATATACTGTATTAATTTACATAATTGAGTCATTAAATTGACAAAGATATCTATGTAGAAGAGAGAGATTTGAACATGAAATGTAAAATTAAACAAGAAACCAGCCTTAGACTAACGTACATTTTATATAAAACTCTTCCCATTTCGGTTGTTAATGTCTAACTCTTTTTTCTTTAGGAAAAGGGCAGTTGAGTTCATTTTGTTTTTCTTGAAGGAAAAAGGCTTTTTTCCATCTGCCCTCAAAAGGCAGAAGCTTGAGTAAAATCAACTGTAATGTAAATTTTTATATGGCGAAGATATCTTAGATATTATTACATAACTATGTCACGTAATAGCATGAAATTGCAGTATTAGAAATTGCAGTAGAGTTTGCTTTTAGTTTTTTTCTTAAATAAAATTTAATGAAATTTGCATTTGTTCAGTATCTTCAGTAGTGAAGGAGATTTCAAGTAAAACTGTTGTATAATATGTAACAGAAGTCTCAATTAATCTCAAATAATCTTTAATAAGATATAAACGTAGTCGAGGACATGAAACTGGGATAAAAATAAAGCAAGCATATATAAAATTACAAGCTACTGCATATAAATTGCAAGCTCCCATACATGCGTTTATCGTATGAGCATAAGATTCAAATTGGTGGCATATATCAATACAACACTGTATTCTTAGTATATCTTGCAGTAAGAACTGCTTCTACTGAGTCTTAACGTTAACTACTAGTTCGAATTACCAGTTTTGCACTCGGAACTCGAAATTCGAATGAACGTACGAAATTCGTGTGAGTACGAATTCTAAAACGAAAAGGCTATCTAAAAAATGGCTCATTAAAACTCTTTTATGGAAAACATGAAAATAAACTACAAGAAAGTAAAAACGGCAGATTATGTTAAGCAGAAGACCTCTAACCAACTTGTAACGAAGTAGAACAGACGAAAATATTTTTCGTTTTTTTTCAGGTAATTATTTTTTTATTTCCAATGGCTAGGCCAAAAAGTTACAAAGAATTAAAATCTTACAAACAAAGGATTACAAACAATAGAACAAAGAACAAAAATACCGAAGTCATTGCCTAAGAAGCACTCTTGCCTCCCAGGATCTCGACTCTTCTGTAAGACCAGGAAGAGCCCCACATAGAAGCAGGGGGTCCCTGTCCATTTCTTTTACAAAATTGCAAAGTGGGCAAATAGGATCGCTTGAAATTCCTATGCGGTGCAGGTGAGCTGCAAGGCAATCATGTCCTCTAGACAAACGGAAAGCTGCAACTGCAGTACGTCTTGGATTATCAGGAAAAAGGGAAGGAATTATCATTCTCCAACTTTTCAAGGCTGTACAAGTCTGAAGATCTCGTAAGGTAGTAGATGTAAATAAACTTTTTAAAAAAAGTTTAATTCTCCAATAAACGGCTGTATTTGGGTGTTGTAGTAAGTTGGCACTACAAGATTTTGCAAGTAAGTCCGCTTATTCATTGCCTCAAAGGCCACAATGTCCAGGCACCCACTGGAGGACGATTTGTTTCCCCTTTAAAGTGAGAGTTCTCAGGAATTCTTGGCATTGCAAAATTTCAGATGTTAATTGGTGTTCAACAATTATTAATTCTACAATAAACATGATTTAATTAGGAATATTTTATGCATATTTTCTAGAAATTCTTAAGATACTTCCATTCATTAAACAGCGTATAAGACATTACTGAGGAAATGTTAGTGAACGGTTGTGTGACCTTCTGCTATTCTTTATTCATATCTCATTTTATGTCATTTTATGTCTGCACTCGAACTACGGTAGACTTATATCATAAAGCTGCTCAATACACCGAGATTTCTGCAACTGTAGCCTGAATTATTATAACGGTTTAATAAATCAACTTGCGCAGGTATTTTTAAAGAACTGTGTAAATAATGTTCCTGGCAACAATACAGTATTGTTCTAAAGAATGAATCACCTATGCAGAAAGTGATTTCCATGTGACATGCTGTAGAGACATTGGGAATTTTTGAAGCAGGAGTACATTAAAAATGAGAAATGTCCTCATTGGGACTCCAACCTGGACCTCTCGAATGCGCGCCGAGTGTACTACCGTTATACCAAGAAAGCATGCTGAAAGGAGGAAGGAAATACCTCATGCATAAGTGATTTTATTCCGAAACATTAGAAAGAAATCGCAGGCTGTTGATTAAGGTTTAAACTAAATTATTACTTATTATTAATTAAAATTAAAATTCATTTTTTGTAGTTATTTTAAAACTACTAGGCGAAATCAATAACTTATTTCTGTAGAATAATATAAGATCGAAACGTCAGCTGCAAATGTTGAAAAAAATATTTTAAAATCACATATATTCTTCAGATCATAAATATATAAGTAAATAAAATATTCGTACAAAATGTTGTTATGTATTTTTGATTTGCATATTTATATATGGCGCTGAATGCATTTGGTTTCTAATATTTTGTGTTTTTTAAGTAACTAATCTGTATTGATTTTTGTTTTGCTTAGAATAATTACCAAACAGTGTGACTTACAAATTTTCGGTACTTACATAGAACTACATTCACATATCTTCTCATCTCGTGCATGTTATCCTATATCTATCTTCTGAGGTAGAATTTAGGAAACTTGATCTAAGGCAATAAGAAATAATTTTAGTCGTCGACGGGACTTAAACAGGCCGACAAGCACCTTTCCTAACCGCACGAGCTGTCCCGCAAGCAAAGAAAAGAAAATAGTTTCATTTCCAAAGTTTACCATGAAGTCATCTCTTTCTTAGGTAGTTGTATTAACTGAATTACCGATAGTATTCTATTAAACAAGTAATGTACAACGTGCAGCGAAAAACACATAGAGTGAATGTGAGATTCCTTATGAAATATAAAAATACGAAATTTTTCTTTGTGCTATTAAATTGTTCAATTTCTTGAATTAAAATTCATTCTAAACTAATCATGTTTTCTAGAATCGACGAAGATTATTTCAGACAGACTGAGTTAAGAATACACCAAACTAAAGGGAATTTAAATAATAAGAACCACTCTGACCAGTTTTGTTAATTGTCTTATTTACCTTCGAGGGTAAGTAAATGAGATCGATTTTTTTCTTATAGTTTTAAGCTTCTTTCGCTCGCAGCTTTTCTCCTAAATAATAATGTCATTAAATTGTATTTCAAGGTTCGCTGTAATTTTTATCTGATGAAATATTTTACTCATTTAAAAATACATTTACTATTTTTTATATTGTTATTTAGTGCTATAAAATATTCGGTTTTTTTATATAGCTGAATAATAGGTTCCGAAATGTAAAACGAAATAAATTCAAATAGTACAACATTTAATCTTTCAAACAAGTTTAATTTACTTAAAATTAATTTTATAAAACTTGGGCCCCAAATACGTATTAAACTTGACAATTATATACTTTAATTCCCGACTGCTGTTCATTAAATATAATCTCTTGAAACAGGAATAAGAATTTTAAGGAATTCGTTGTTTCTAACAAAGGAAGAAAATTAATAAATGTCTGAAATCGGTAAAGTATTGCTCATGTAGAAATATTTTAACAATTTCATCTTAAATTAAATGAAATGGTACATTATTCATTAGTACCAGTTTGTCATTCAGAGCCAGTCATAATAAATTTAATATCAATTCATATTATTTAGAGTGTATTCTAAACTTTCTTTTGTAAAATGATATTTTAATAAGCTGTGAAAGAACTTATCTATGTCACCGGTATTAAATCTGGTATCAGAAATTTCCATTTTGTTATTTAATAAAATTTAACTAACTACTTCAATTTCTTAGGGAAATAATTAATTGATCGTGTAATACAAGTTTATATTATTGCGATAATTTTTTTCTCAAATCAGTTAAATTCTAGTGTTTTCGATGTGCTTTCCTGCATTACGTTTTAAACAATTCTTGGTACTGTGGTGTGAAATATTCAATTCAATGAAAATAGCATACAAAAAAAATTAAATGAAAAAACATGCAAAGGATGTCCTCATTTCATTGAACTGAATTTGCAGCTATTTTAAACAGAAGGTTTAAGAATTCTATATTAAGATAAATGCCATCCCAGCTGCCATTAAAAGCACTCAAAGCAAAGAACAGATGTTGAGTAGATTACATAAATTCTAAAACCGGATAAGTTTAATAGAAGCGAAGTTTTCTTGGAAGAATCTTCTAAGTTACACTATCTGTATATTTTGTTATTGTTGCTAATGCTCACTTATCGGTCCAAGTCCATGATATTCCCCGTGGCAAGGAACGCAAGTTTACGCCTGGGGTTGGCAACAGCCTTGAACACCTTACAGGTGACAGTGCGATTTAGCTCTAATCCGCCTCCCCCAATTTTTATGGAGAGCACCCCAGGAGGACTGTTCCGAAGGTCTCCCACCCGTCTTCCCCTTCCATCAAACTTTCGAGAGGACTTTCAGTTCGCCGCATATTTAGTGTGTCATGCCACACGGGCACTATACATTTATAAGCATCCATATCTTCTCCGGGATTCAAACCCGGACCCTTCGGCCCGGTAGTCAGCGACGCTAATCACTATACCGGTTACGTGGCATCTGTTTATTTTAACATATGTGAAGAGCCCTCAGTTCACTGACTCGTCAGAACAAAATGCGGGGCAAATGCTGTTGTGCTGAAGTTTTAGCTGCTCGGCCAATGGTGTACTCCATGCATTACGGTTATATACATCAGAACTTTAACAGTGGGAAACAAATGAAATGTAACGAAAGTTTGCATTTTAAGAGGGTTTAGAAGCTGGTAAGATTTTTTAAAAATTTCTGGTACTATATGATTTTGTACATTTATAAGACAATATATTTGGGTAATATTTTTTATTGAAAACATTTCGCTCAAAATGAAAACGATGCTTGACGTAAAAATCTGTTTAATTTCATTTTATATGCAATCATCTATAACTATAAACTATAAAACATACACATGAAATTTCTTAAAATAACTTCGCCTCTTTGGGTACACGTGATGCTCATGTTAATTATGTACGATTTCTTCTCAAAGAGGAATTTCAGAGTTAGAAAATAATGACTAATCTAAACTTTTAAAGATATATTGAAGGAAAGAAAATAATATCCCCACTTATGACAAAGGGATATTTTTGAGTTAACTTTTATTTTGTATTCCGTCTTTCACAGCATAATCTAATTGGTACTTTACATTCTTGGATAAAATCAAATCAAAATAGCTCATATATTAAATAAAAGTATAAATGTATAACTTTGGACACAGTAAAGGAAATGACTACAGATTCAGTAACATGTATAGAATATCATCTAAAAAATATTAAAACAAAGAACCGAAAAAAATTACAGCAGATGGGTTCTAAATGGTATTTGCCCAACATTAATATCCTTTAATACACGATATATTTCTGCACTATACTAATAATGCACTAATTTCCAAAAGTTAAGAACGCAACTGTAAAATCAATAAAAGTATAAAAGTAAACCTCTTAACGGGGTTTCTGACCATTCTAGACACATGGACAAAGTTTTGTCAAAAAACCCCTAAAGAGGCTGTGGCAAACTTCAGACTGCAAACAGGTCACGATCGCATGGCACATCATCTTAATAAAACTGGCATCTTTCCATCTACTATATGCCAAATTTGCAATTCGGGCAGAGCATCTTCTTGTATGCCCAGAACTAGATAAAGAGGCTCAGAAACATAGTGAGGTAAGTAAACTATGCTGGAATGCCAGAGCTTTCATGAACTTCTTGTAAAGACTACATCTTTTTTGTTCGTTTCCTTGTTTAAATTTTTAACTTTTTACTTTTGTTCCCATATTCATTTATCCTGATTCTTGTTTTTAATTTTTTTTATTGTTTATCATTCTTGGGCTCTCGTGTGATACTTGAGCTGTTTTATATGTTTGGATTGATCTTTCCAATAAAGTCAATGTAACAACAGCATAAGTAACGCTTTAATTAACACAAATTGCACATAAAAGTAGCAAGTTCGCTTATACATTAAGTGAAACAAACACTGTGTGCAAAGATTAAAACAATATTTGATTTTCTTAAATTATATAAGGACATCAGATTTTTTACCCAAATCTGATGTCCTCTTATAACAAATTGATATTTAAAGTTAAAAATGAACAAACAATTTTGTATGAATAAGGTATGTAACAACTCCAAACCTTTACACAAACTTTATCGCGATTACCATGCTTTCAGTGAGGTGATTAAGCATCACAGATGCTAGCAATGGCCCTCTGCTTTAGAGCAATTTCCAACTGTATGAGATTTGTTGTAGGAGATTAAACGTGCACAGACAGTACCCATGATGACATCCCAAAGATTTTTATATAGAATTAAGTTCTGGGAAATAAGGTGCCCACTCCGTACAAGAATATGTGTACTACTAGGTACTTGGTAACAATTTTCGATCAATGGGATGGACAAGCAATCAAATAAAACAGGCTTGTTAACGTGTTGTATTGACGTGATTGTTGATGTTGTATTGACGAGATGGGCATTAGTATCCGTTAGGGGGAAATCACACTCAATTGTTGCAGCATAGAATCTCAGGATGCAGAGCAGGCTTTCATCCTGATAACCAGGTAGCCATCCCTCAATACATTGCAAAATATGCAGCTGGGTATGATATCGCATTGAAATTCTAGCCTACTGGTGATGATTCAGAAACATCTCTGAATACGTGATATTCGATGTTATTGTGGACCTGATTCTGTGCGTATCGTTTTCTCGAGACACGTTTACGCTTATCATCTGATTCCAGGGTAAATCTGAACCCGAACGTGAACGGACTTTTCACTAATCTGATTCCAATTAAGATGTTGGTGCAACTTGCAAGCCTGCCACGTTAGATTAGGTGGCCATCTAATTCCTTATTGTTTTCCTTTTTTAACATTCGACATTATACGAGAAGCGACAACATATTTTAAACCAACAATTTAGTTTAAGTACCTTTAAGTATGAAATCGATATTTTCAGGCCCAAACATTTGAGACTTTTCATAATTTTATTTATTATTCCTACTGTTTGTTATCTGGCAATTTCACTGATATTCATCGAAATTATTAGAACAGAAAACTTTACAGACGCATCCTTTACATAATGGATATGCATACTAATAGCCTGAATAAATTTGGTTATAAGCATAGTTATGGCGTATATCGAGAACCCTACTTGTTGTTAAACTTCTTATCCGCATACTTGCTTGATGCGTACCTTCATATTCTTATATTGCACATTTTCTCCCAACAGATTGTATTCAATTCGCTGTAGAGATAATTCTGATTGTTTTTATGCCGTTTACAGTAGTGATCACTTAATATTTTGAGCTGTCTGAAAATAATGCCTATATATTCATATTCCATGCTACTTGAACTTCTAATTTGTTTTCTTTTAAATATAAACGAACAATAAGCTTAGAAAATATAATATTTTATTTTAAAAGTACATGTTATGTAATAGACATTCGTGACATATTATTTAAATTAATTTATAGGATTTCACTTCTTTGGTAAACTAGTATGAAATTAGTTTATAACTACATTCATACTATTTTACTAGTATTTTACTAGTATGAATGTAGTTAATGTTGTATGTATGAAACTTCTAAGAGACTTGTAGCGAATTATCACCGTGTCTGAAATTCACGACAGGGACTTAAAAAGGTTAAAATAAACCTTTTATTGTATCATAACTTATATATAAACGCATTTCTTGGGCTTGACAGAATCAACCCTCACTTGTGTCAAGTAAAGAAAGAGTCAAATTCAAATTTGAATTTAAGCCTTACAGTCAAAGACTACACAATTAATTTTAACTGTAAATTGGCTCAGAATTTCTCAATTAAATGTCGGCAGGAATATCGTAAAGTTGAAGCAATTACAATCTTATCAAACCTGGCGAAACCTAGTAACGTGGCCTTGAGAGGCAGAAACACGCTCTGTCTTACAATCCAAAACCCTCGACTCAACTACTCTCTAGCTCATTTACATTTCTGGTGAGAAGACGGAAAAGAGAAGATACTGTAACGTTTTAATTATTAATAACTGATAAATTGAATTAATAATAACCCTACAACTTAGGAAAAGTTTCCTGGCATTATTTCAATAATAGTAAAAATGTTAATTAAGAGAACAATAATTTCATATACTTCTCATAAATAATTTAATAATTGTTATTTAGTCTTGCGTTGCATAATTTACATAACCAAAAAAAAGTACTCTGCATTTTTCCCAAAGGGAAATCTGTTGGAAATCTTTCTTTTTGTAAAATAAGTAGCAGATGAAATTGTTAAAATACTTGTAGTTTTTAAAATTGTTTTGCTTTACTTGAAGCTGTTTAAATTCTTATTAGAATTAAAATGGGGAAATACGGTGTTAGAAATATTCTGAATTCGTGTGGAGAGTTATAATGGTATCTGGCAAATGACAGGCTATTTTGAAAACTTTGCGTAGCAGTTAATGTAAAAACCATACTTTTCAAAGACCACAAGCCACAAACTTTTCACATTCTTAATTATAAAAATTTTATTTATGACACCATTTAACAAGAATTGCAAAAATACGTACTAAGAATTGCTTCGTACTTTTAAGGGTAAATTTTAGTTATTAAGAAAATTAATTGCTTTGTGCAATAATAAAGTAAAAATGTGCAATTCTTTTAGATGAAAGGTATTTAAGTTAATTCCAAATGTAAATGTTAAAATGAGAACTTTTATTTACAAAATTTATCAAAAATGAAAGAAAGAGACATCTATGTTTTATTTTACGTGGAAGAGATTTACATTAATTTCAAATATAAATGTTAAAAAGGGAAATCTTTTATGTACATACGTTATCCAGACCAAAGAACAAAAGATCAATTTCAGTTAATGTAATTCGGAAATAAGACACTAGTGGAAGACTTTATTAGAATAAATTTGCATTATTTTCAAATAAATTTAGAAAAAAAAATATTAAGATTTTTGTAATTTTCTCTTCGAATCTACATTTTATTTCAATTATAAAAGCAAAGATATTGGGATAGATAACAATAAGATATTTTGCTTTCTTTTGTTCATCGCTTATGAAGCGAAGCTAAAAGCAAAATAAGGACAATTGCTTTGTATTAAAACATTAAATTCCTTCAATAACAAGTTCTAGTATTTGAATAGTAAGAAAAAAAGGCAATGCTGCATCCAATTAATAAATTAATATCTGCCATATTCCTTCTGAGTTAATCTCAGAAACTTCTTGCTCGTTTCGATGCAAGTAGGTTTAGATTTCTCTCTGCTTCAAGCATGCCTTCGTGGTGATAGCACACTCGGCCGTATCCTAGAGGTCCAGGGCTCTAGTCTTGGCTGGGGGCAATGCTCGTTTTTCGTGTCTCCTACTTCAAAATAACCTAATGACTCTACAATGGCGCCCGAACTAAAAGATAGTGGACAATAATTCGTCACTACCAAGATTTGGCGATTGGGTCTCCTAATCCTCAGTCGCCTTTTAAAAGGGACAGTATATAAGGTATTTTCTCCTTCTTTCCAGCATGCCTTTGTGGTCTAACGGTAGCGCATTCGAGAGGTCCAGAGTCCGAGCCCCTGGGTTCGAGACAAAGTACATTTTTCACGTCTCCTGCTTCAAAGTAACCTAATGACTCTGCAAGATAATAATCCATTCAACTTTTAGGAAGTTGGTTCAAATTAAGTCTTCATCTTTTAATTTTTAAAAATATTTCATAATAAAAGTAACAAATTATTGCTTGGGAGTTAATGCGTAGTCTTCCATTTAGTAGCTATTAGTACTTTCCGCACAGAAGAAGTTTAAACCAACGTATGAAGTCTCAATGTAGGATTAAACCAACGCATGCTTTGAAGCATGAGTATACATGAGTAGCATCTGTTTTGAAATTGTAATTGGCTAGTTATTACTGTATTCATAGGATGCATCCCTATTAAATTATTTATTCCTAGATGAATTATATCAAAGATACCAGGACCGCATTATTCATTTGCGGATTTATACATTTCTCGCAAAATGCCCAAGATCTAGCAAGCTGAGTTTAAAAGGGAAAGTAGTGATTATAAATTGTGCAAGTTTTCTATCCGTTAACATTGACATTTAATCCAGCATAAAACCGACAAGAAATAAAAGATGATATAAAAATATCACCACAAGGATCGCATTGATGGTGTTAGTATCTACCTCTCCTGATAGAATGATAAATTTCAAAAACGCGTTTGAAATGAATTAAGTGAATATGGGTATAAACGAAATATAACATCTAAATCTATCTAGGATTCTAAATAATTTAGAAAAATTAGAATATTTAAATTTCATAAGAGCCTTGTTTTACTGCTTAATTTATAGTCATGTTTTATTTGAAAATTGTGAATAACTTTCATTTAGAAAATCCGATTCGAAAACCGTGCATTCTAATTTTTGTTTGTTTAGCACCGTATGAAAGATAAATACCGAAGAACAGTTCAGACATTTATTATTTTTTAATCCTATTAGGGTTAACAAAACGTCGAACCTTTGATCTATGACAAAGAAAATCTGAAAGCTTTCATATTTTATATTACGCCCAAAGGAGCGTTTTTTTAACGCTTTGTGTGTTAGCTTTATTTATTAAATATCATCTTCTTCGCACTTAAACTATGAACGTCAATTCAACAGCAATATCACGAAATAGTAATCTTTGGAACAAAAGAGCATCTCTTTAGAATTTCCTATACACAGTCTCGCGCGTTGGAAATATTTTTTTTCTGTACAGTGTTACCATTGCTCACTTTGAAGTCGTTGAATTTCTTAATCAAAAACTCATAAATGCTTTACAAAATATGAAATAGGTAATAAAACAAATTCCAATCCCAAATTTGGGCTTTCAGATGGCCATATTCAGGTACAGACGTATGTTAGTCAAAATTTTATGGCTCTAGGTACCGTCGTTTTATCACAGTGCGAGAAACATACATGTATTTATGGAGATACTTCATTATTTAATTTCTTTATATATAATACAGGCTCTAATATTTGGTGGAAACAATTTAAAAGTGATTCGCCGTTTATAGTGAACCAAAGCAAAATGCTAAAACGAAATTAGCCCTTCTGGACTTAAAGATTTCCAAAGATACTACGTATTTTAAATTTCATCTAGGAAAACTTCTTTCAAAATAGGTAGAACCTCATGTTGCTTTTATTGGGAAAACTCGAAAAATTCAGCTTTCAATAATTTGTACAATGTTATAAAAAGTGAGCTTTAAAATTTTATTCTACTATACAGCTGCAAATTTTACATTAAATATACCATAATATATGAGGAGAAATGTAAAATATTAGGAATATTATAAAATATTAAAGCTCTTAACTAAAATTTGCACTTACCCTTCAGAATAAACAACGAATTCTCTAAAACAGGAAATTGTTTAGAACTTCGCTTTTTCATTATACGTACCTACTTTATAGCATTTATTCGTGAAAACTGTATGGAAGCTCACTAAAGAGTGTTTGTTACCGTTTATTTACTTACATACATGTAATAAGATTTGTTCATTTAATTCGAAATTCAAGTTTACAGTTTCTTGTCTAAAATTTATATTAATTAGATATGTTTTGGTAATGTAAAGTTAGATTTCAAGATTATATAGTCAATTCGTGCTACATTTTATCTTTCAGAGGTTCTCAAAAAATGTTTTTAACATCACGATTAATCAAATATTGTTCATTTATTCGTTAATGAAATTATTGAGCCTGAAATATATTAACTTTGTCATAGAAAGATTATTTTGATGATAGATATTCTATATACTGCATACAGTTTTTAGACATATATTACAACAAAATAACAATTAAAGATATACAACAGAAACAAATATACATTACAATAAAAATGTGGATGTATAAATCGCTTTTTTTATTCTTACGCTTACATCACGCCTAAGTTCAGGTAAAGGCTTTGTTTAATTCGTAGAATTCTAGGAAAGTTTTCTGCTTATTTTTCTGGCAACAAACTCTTAAAACGCTTCATTCGTTGCCACTTTGAGGTTGCTTATACGTTAAAAAAAGGAAATATTTAATGAATAAAATATTTAATGCTTCTAAGCTTATAGTTTAAACATTATTGAGTCACGTTATATTCCAGAATAAGTATAAAAGAAATAAGTAAATTAAGCTTAAGTTTTCTTAAGTGTCATTTTATAATATTTTGTAATAATGCATTAATTTCTGCATTTCAAAAAATAAAATATTTATAAGGTGTATTTATGTTGAACTATCGCATTTTCAAATTAATAATTTAAATCTTTTATCTGAGCCCGTGCATTCCATTATTTGTCTTAAGAAGAACGTTTAGGACAATCTGTTGAGAAAAATAAAGAAGGAAAAAATATAAACAATGTTATGGAAAATAGTTTATTCGCAATTTTTCTTCCTCCATTTTAAAATGTAAGATAAATTAAGATTTAATAATGATTATAACTTAGTTCCACTTATTATTTTTATTAGTGACATATTTTGATTTTATTAAAAAGAATTATATTTTTATCTTATAACTTATTTAACAAGGTTAGGTTGAAAAATTTCACAAAAATTCGCAAATATAAAATTTAGGCAAAAGTTATGCGTATTTACAAGTCTATTCCTAGCCTCCTAGCCCTTCCTAAATTTCATTGCTCATTGATTTAATATCATTTATTAAATTAAAGCATATAATCGCAATAATAGTTAATAAATAATTTTATTCTTATTATTTTCGATATAATATGCGTAATTTTATAAGAAATTTATATCAGAAAATGCAAAACTTCACGAAAAAATTTTATCTCTGAATTTCACAAAATCATTCATATTCAAGCATTCTTTTGAAATTTCATTAACTGTGTTCATTCGCATTAAAATTTCCTCACTTATGATTTTTAAACATTACATGCATTTAAATCGTCATTATTATATAAATCTTGTTTAATGCGAAATTGCACCAATATACAATGGAGCCAAAGTAGTCATGCCTTTAGTATATGGATCTCGTTCATGGGCAAATTCGGTCCATAAAATCGTGTATCGCGCCAACAGATGGATCAAAATTTCTTGCACTGTGTTTCAAATAAAATCATTTTGAACAACAAATAATAAACAAAGTTACTTTATTATGGGAATTCTATTTATAGTTTAGGAATGTTATAACCCCTTACTTTTTTCTTAAAAGTAAGGGGTTATAACATTCCTAAACTATAAATAGAATTTTCTGCCGCCCAACCCGTATAGTGGTTAACGTCGCTGACTGCCGTGCCGAAGGGCCCGATTTCGAATCCCGGAGAAGGCATGGAAGTTTGTAAATGTATAGTGTCCGTGCGGCATGGGGGGCACTTTAAATATGAGACGATCCGAATATCCTCTAAAGTGGGAGATTCAAAACTGGAGGAGGAACTGATCTAAATCGCACTGTCACTTGTAAAGTGCTGAAGGCTGTTGCCAACGACAGGCGTCTCTTGCGCTCCTTACCACGAAGAATTTCGTGAGCTTGAGATTCTATAGGTCAGACCAGTGCGCATTATTAACGACAACAAGCTGAATTTTCTAAATTTAGAAAAATCGCTTCTCATACTAAAAGCAAATAATTCAAAAATGTTGTCTTTTTCTAACAACTTTTTCTAAACAATATGAAATTGGTAGATTTCAAAATTTTCCTCATATATTTTCTGATAGGGGATCAAGTTGCCCAGATCCTAAATCATGTAATTGAGAAGAAAATGCGAGTTAATTTGTTTTCACTTTAAAATGACTTATTAATACTAGTAATACATTTAATAAGATATGATTACCTTGAGGTTGCGTTCTGACCTCAAAGATGCTAATTAGATATAATGTAATTCTTAAGGAAGTGGATTAGCTGATCCCCATCTCTAGTGATAAGTAATTAACAAAATATATTGTACAGTTTGGCTTGCTTTGGGTCATAAACTAGTTATCGCGAATTATCGCTGTCTCTGAAGACTACACAATTAAGTTAAGCATAAGCTGGATAAAAAACTGTAACCGGCGTCTCAGATTTAAATGTCGGCATAAATACGCAAAGTCGAAGAATTACAAACTTATCAGAGCTGGCAGGAACTACGCAACGTCTCCGTGAGCGACAAACACTCGCTTTGTCTTACAATCTAAAAACATCTGCTTAAATATTCTTCAACTCAAATTGCATTCCGGTGAGGAAACGGAAAGAAGAATTTGTAGTAAAAGCTGGATTATATAGCTGGTTTAATTTAAATAATAAATTTTACAAGACATAAAAGTATGCTTCGCAGATGCATTATCCTTATGTAATGATAAGTTCTGATTGTTAAAAAAGAGATCTATTAGTTAATGTAATGTTCAACTTTTAGAAATAAGGCATTCAGATGTATTAAACAGTTGTAAAGTACGTTCTGCGTGTGCCACAGGAATCAGTCTATTCAGTTTGCGAAGACTGGTCATGTGTGAAATTATTTAGTAAGTCTGCTTTACAATAGTATTATTAGATATATAGGCATCTCATATGGTTGACGACATAACTGTTGTTTTGGTTGTTTCCATACTCCATAGTTTACGCTTGCTTAATCCATATGAAAGAAATTGATCTGGAAAACAAAAAGGATCAAGAAGTGTTTGTTAAACTAACTGCTTTTTGCTACCAGCAAGAAAAACTATTTTAGAGAGGATTAAGTTTGCATTCATGTGTTATTATTCCTGCTTACCAATGACTTGACATTAGACAATTAATATCTCTATTTCAATCGATTTGTGGTAACTTTTATGATTCTTCTTCATACAGGAATGATCAGTATGATACTGCATTCAACAGATTTTTTATCTCTTCTAAATTCTTTAATTTAAAGGAATTTCAAACATTAGACCATGCTAAAATGCGTTTATTGAATGAAAGTACTTCATATTCTTCGAAAAAAATAATACTTTTGTTTTCGAATTTCCAGAAAGATCTAAAATTTTATTATATATATTTTGAAAACCATGTATATTACCGATGAAACAAAAAAAATCTGGCATCTAGTTCTATATAGAATACCTACACAAAACATCCTGTTCTTAAAGCAACGAAAACTGTAAAATAAAATAGTCTGTACACAATTTTTAGGGATTTTTCTGTTTGCAGAATTCTTTGCAGTTTGGAAAACGAGTCTATTTCAGTAAACTGTATTCTCTTTCTATGAAGATGCTTACCATTAGAGAATGATAAAGAAGTCGTACGCCATATCTATGTTCTTGTTTTCAGAAACCTATTCTTAGCGTTGAGAAATACTTCGATAGATAAAGTAAATCTTACTCATACCAGCTATGAGAAAACAGAATAAGGAGAATGGAGTTAGTGGATTTCTCGAGTGAATGTGCAAGGTACTGAGTCAAGCGGTATCATTTCATTCAGGAAAATTCTTTAAGCAATACAAATTGCCATTCATATTCAAACTGTTTCGTTAAATAGAAGCCAGAATAATTGCGATGTTCTGCGACAATTTATTAATTCATGTTTCTGATGTCTGTTTCTTAATCTGACTTTTCTCTCTTGATCTGTCTGTTGTTTCTGGCTCTGTTTGTTGTTTCTGTCTCTGTCTTTCTAATTTCATAACTGCCGATTTGTTAGTAAAATGTGACACCCATCATGTATGTTACATTATATTTTCCCATTGTTTAAGTACACATGTGAGCTAAATCCAAGTAAATTATAAAATTTCCAGATCGTAGAAATAATATAAAACTAAACGAGATGCTCTCCCCCCAATTGTAAACTTTCTATACGTTTTTAAATTTTCTTTGGTAGTTGATCAGCATGTATATCTTTTGCCTTTGCAAATATGAAGGTAAAATACAATATAGAATTAAGGCAACATCACACGATATATATCAAATTAAATGTCTTATTAAACAAAGCAAAAATATTTCTTGGTATCTTCTATCAGAGTAAATGCAGATATTACCTAACTACCTAAATGAATCGTGCTGTACTGCAAATAATACATATTACTGATGTCCCTTCTTATTTTATTGGCATCTTGTATTACTTATTCAAAATCAGAAATTCAAGAAATAATGATTTTGGCATATGTATTTAGTTTCTCGGCTTTTTTAGGGTACTTTTCTTAATCTTTCTAATTATTTACTTTTCTATATTTATAATTACATTTGCTAGAACAAAGGTATATGCTTTTTTATTTGTTAAGCAGTGTCACTGGAAAATCTATTCGTTCTTTTGAACAACGTTGAAAGAAAAGCCATTTTAATAATAATTCAACCACTAACGTATACCGATTATTAGGCTTTCCTCAGCCAGAAAAAGGGAAACCCTATTTACTTGAAAATGAGACCCCCTTGTTAGCCTAAAAAGGGCTATTAGTCTCGAAACGAGATTTTGCTTTGTTCTTTATACACGGCGTATCAATCTTCAAACTAGTATGTCAAATATTATCGTTCTGTGTTATTTTTAATGAAATAAAATGATAAAGAATCTTCATGTGTATATGCCCGTATATTTCTCGCATTGTGTAAAAACGGCAGTACCTAGAGCCATCAAATCTTGAATAACGTACGTCTTCCATTCGAACGTGTGCACTTTGAAGATCGAATTTTGAATTTCAAATTTGTTTTATTATTTATTTCATATTTAATAAAAAATAATTTTTGATTAATAAACTCAACGATCTGAAAGCGAGCAGCGGTAACACTGTTTGAAATTACCCTAGCTGGACTCACTAAAACCATTACATAATTTTTCTTTTTTATGATAACTATTTCAGGTTAGTTTCTAAAGAAATAATATAGCTAATATAAAATACGTGCTGTACTACTTAACACTGTACCGAGAATTATAAAAATATGCTGTTTTTAAATATTTTATGATTTTGAAGTTGAACTGAATTTTATGTGGCGTAATAGCAAAGAGTGTTATGTTTAATAAATAAAGTGAACACATAAACTTCGTAAGCCATAGCTTCCGAAAGGGGATATTTTCTAGAAAATACTGTACCCTCGCCGAGATTCGAACCTCGAATCTTCCACAACTAAGTGGACATGTTATTAATTACTTCGAGAAGACACGAAGAGAATGCGATAATTCAATTTAAATTCGTTTTTTTAAGGGAGATCTACCAGCAGCAGAGCGGTAAAGTCGCCGAACACTGCTTATTCTGTCGTGGGCTTAAATCCTGGCAAAAGGCCTGGCTGCATGGACGTTTTCGTTGTTTTCCCCATGTGTAACGTATATACAAGCCCTTTTTCCTTAGTCTTCCACTAAAGCATCTCTTCCTTAAGGTGGATATCCCTCGAGTTTATGCCTTAATGAGCATAAACCAAATAATGTTTTTGTGCAGTTAAAAGTATTTCAAGACCAGAACTGAATTATATGCCCAGAATTTCCAGCTTCTATTAAACTCTAATGCAAGTATATGATATTATAATCACTGTTTGGTGAGACACCATTGGAAAATTAGATGTTCAGAATTACAACAACCAAAGTTAAGACATACTTAATAGTTGAGAATAGTCTGACCTTGCTTCCATATAGTATCATGTTTCGATACCATCCAGGAGGTCATAATAATGTTTCCCTCATTGGTAAATACCATTATCTCATTAATATGTTATTCATATTAAATCGAGTATAAACCAGGCATTCTCTTGAATGATCGTGTCCCTTGATATTTCTAGACCCATGTTTATTATTGACATTCCATCTGATTTCGCCGCTATTCTAATTTCCTTAGTCATTAGTTAACACAATGCTTCCCCTAATTTGTGGAAGGAATGAACTCGAATTGTTGTTCGGACGAACGTGAACTTAAGGTTGCTAATTTGGGAGTATTAGAAAAAACGATTATAATATAAAAATTTAATCAAACGTTTACACAAGTGCTGATTTTATAAAATGCAGATAACATATTTCGAAAGATAATTTTGATAAATGTAAATAAAAGATTCATTTGTTTAAAATTAGTTAGTATCACCAAAAAAACATAGACTTGAATCACAAATTAAAAAGGATAAGCTAAATACACTGCAATAATATTTTTCAATAAATGTGTAGAAATTTAACCAAAGTTATGAACAATTTAATTAAATAACATAAGCAAAAAGTTTTAATTGAAAAAATAATTTACTTTATTTCGAACTTTGCCTAATACATTTTCATTTGCCCTACAGTAATTATAAAATATAGGTAATTAATCTCAGCTTTCCCCTTCTACCACCGCTAAATGGCCATAAGTATACTGAAGATCACAGCTACTACAATTCCTCAGTGTTCTAATTTGTGGAACAAATTAATAAATTGTGTGATTGTTCATTTCTCAGTGTCATGGACGTTTTTGTGATTTTTCTCATTTACAAATGCGATTTTTAAGTAAATCAAACATTAATTTTTCTTAAAATATTATGAAAGAACCTAGTTTTCTTGAGTTAGTCTTGGACCTTTTTCTTTTGCGTAATGAGCTACTGCTCAGCAAAGGATAGAACCACGAGTTTCTTCCGTGGTCCAACAGCGGCCGAGCGATCAAGTCGCTGAACACTGGTAGTTCGGACCGAAGTTCGAATCCCGCGAAACTGCTGGCTGATTGGGCGTTTTTGTGGTTTTCCTCATATGTAACGTGCATACGAGCCTATTTCCTTTAGAAAGTCCTTCACTAAGGCATCCCTTCCTTTAGGCGAATAGTCCTTGAGGCTTTGCCGTAATCTCATAAACCAAACCAAGCGATGAGTTTCTTCCAATGTGCAGATGTTCCAGCACATATTAACCAAAGCCGTAAACAAGTTCTGTTTGTTTTCTGCTTAGTTATGATATTACTGATACTTCATTTCTCTGTTAAGTGCAACGACAATGAAATGACTCATTTCCCAACTCCAAAATACTTCCTCTCTTCTTCCTCGTAAAGTACGCTATGTCCCAGCTAAGAACAACAAGGTACTTCTTTCCTGCAAATCCCTTTTAACTGTGCAGCACTGTTAAAAGCGTAATCTCGATTAAATTTGAACCCAGGATCTTCTTGTTCTTAGGTATGTGATCTACCATCTGGGCTATCTAAACGGCTTTAATTTATTCTACTCAACCATTCATTCTAGCTTAGGAAATTCTACTAAGCTGTATTACCTTTTAATTTTGGCAGCTTGGTTTGATCGTGATATAACTAGAAGTGCTTGCCGTAACATTGAACTTTCCTATTTTAAAAATTAAATAAAAGTTAAAAAATAAGAATACGTATTTCTTACTGTTATTCATTTTGACGTAGTTTATCAATTTATACAGCACAGTTTAACCAGCTTCGTGCCTAAATGTTGAAAAACGCTCGTACATATCCGATTCTCAAAAGGGAATCTTTTTACACTGAATATACCATTTCTACAGTATACTTAAAATTTCACAATAGCATACTTGATAAATAGTTGGATGTTGGTCTGCCAGAGAAAGACACTAAAATAATACGATGAATATTTAATAAAATAAGAGACTTAAGGTTAAGATTAAATTTTTCATTTGATCTCCTAAATCGCGTTAAATAAACTAAGTTTGTTTCAAAGATTTTAACGATTTACTAGCCTATCCACGAAACTCTGCTGTAGCTCCTTTTAACCGGGCAGTCGGACATGACTATACGTCTGCTTTGTTTCCCATATGAACAGCGATGGAATTTTCGTCAGTCTAGCTCCTAGTGTTCTCCCTGCTTGATGAAGATTTGATGAAGGGTGGTCACCCCTTCTTTGCCCTTCCCTAGCTCAGATATTTCTGTTCAAACGCAAATGGCTCGAGGCTCGCGATCGCATGATAATCTCTTCATAACATTTTAACATTTTATTCATTTAACCTTTTGTCAGAATTCTTGTTCTGCAACTGAATTTTACCGGTGCGCTTTTACTTTGTATTTTATCGGCCAAGGACAAATTTCCTCAGGCTTTCTATCCATTGGAAATTAAAAAAAAGAAGCACATAGATACATTAATGGCCTTCAGAGTTCAGCATTCTTCTTTGATTTAAAATAATTAAATTTTTTAAATAAAAACTAGAACAAGAAATCAAAACTATCGAATTTTATATTGAATTATGTTTTTAACATGCAAGAATTTCTTCTCTTCTCTAATCGATTTATCTTTTAATTTTACACAAATTTTAAAATTTTTTCAAAAGGTTGTATAGATGTCAATCTATTTCTCTAGGACGTTCTATTTCTCTGGTTACATTTTATTTCTCTAGGACCTATTTTTATTTTATGGCATCCTAAAGCCTCTTTTATTTCAAACAAAGTACATGTGCCCCAGCAGGTCAAAAATAAACTTATACGTTTCCTTATTTGCATTTAATAATATAGCAATCAAGAATAATATAATGCATAAATATATCATCTTTGAGCGACATTGATATGAGTTCACTTATTTTTAGCCTCAAGTAATCAGTTTGCAACAAAAACAGAAGAACTCGAGGAATACTCATAACTCGATTAAGGAATGCAGTGAAAATAATAAACAAATGAAATAGAATTGGAATGAATAAAATAGAAGAAATGAATGAAATAGAAGTAAATTGGATTACTTTATTTTGCCGTATATAAATATTTAGAGACAGAATTTAGATACTGAGGAATAAATAGTACCTCTAACAGTTATTGGAGAAAGAACAAACCCATTTATTTTCATTTGTAGTTGGAAAGTTTTAATCTAAAGAACTACTATGGCTGAATCATTATTTAATAAATTTTCATTTGCAAGTAAAGTTGTCAAATTTTGCCGAACTTTTGGTAATACATAACGAAAACAATCGTTTTAAATTCTCATATAGGTTTTGCTTGCTCTTCATTTAAAAGTAAGTTTGGCGAAATTTGGTCAGCAATACGTAAATTGTGAAAAGTCAAAATAACTTGGCTTCTGAAGATTATGAAGAAATATATAAGCTATTAAAACATAAGCCAATGACTCTGAATTGTGTTCTTAAATGAGCATGCCTTTTCAGCCAGGTAAGGTAAGTAGTAGTGAGCGGGACACCATAATTTCCGCATTGATCGCATGTGTGGAGGCTCTGCCCCAAGGTTTGTGGAGTTCCGCCTTATGTTTGAAGGTACACACCCCGAGAGAGGCTGTCCAAGAGTTTTCCGCCCTCTTCCTTAAGCACCAACCTCTACAGAAGACTTCCGACTAGCCGTT
This sequence comes from Stegodyphus mimosarum, assembly GCA_000611955.2. Lineage (NCBI taxonomy): Eukaryota > Metazoa > Arthropoda > Arachnida > Araneae > Eresidae > Stegodyphus > Stegodyphus mimosarum. Next base: position 80,746 of record KK122435.1, on the reverse strand, counting down.
TATTTTGAGCGTCCCCTTGCCGCACAGACACTCTACGCTTATGAACATGCATGCTTTCTTCGAGAGTCAAACCCAATCCCTTTATGGCAATCAGCGTCTCCTCTGGGAGAGATCGACTGACATAATTTCTCATAAACTGCTTCGTTTCAAAATGTTCAGCCTAAAAGCGTATGTTTGAATGTTACTGTATAAACACGCTTGCTTGTGTGTAAAATAAAGGAATCTAAGTTAGCCAGTTGGCTAGTGGAATGAATTCAACGGATCATTTGTTGGAAGATGAGCTAGAAGTAACTATGATTGCTCACGTATATTTTCACATGTATTTAGTGCAGAAATGATATAATTCTTTACACAAGCTCAGAAAAGATTTTACCTTCAAAATGACACGGTCGTGTCGAACAAAGCTCGTACAGCGACAAAAGCACATTCATTGGCAACAATACATTGTGCGAAATGGCCAGTTCAATCTCCTGAACTAAATCCTATTGAGCATTTCTGAGTAACTTCGGGGTAGTGTCTGAGTTCTACTTTCAATATTTCTACCGAGCTGCTAACGCACTACACTGACACACTGCTTACACACTGAGCTCCTAACACACAAAGCATATCACAAACAATGAACTTTGCTTCATAGTGAGCTTTTAAACATGGTCGTTACCTATGTGCAAAATTGCTGTTGGAGATATCTTACTATTCTAATCACATTCCATGTTGAAAAGATTTTTCTCAAACAAAACTAACATCGGCAATCGTTTTCTTTCATTTTTTTAATTAAAAAAAGAAAACTGTTTCTAGCAATTTGCTTTTGTATCATTTTACATACTACTGTAAGTTATAGAATTTTGCTAAATATTGTAAACATCCACAGGTAAAATTTTGAGTTTTCGCTTTATATTGCGATTTTTGCTTAACGTGTTGGAAACCAATGTAGATTAGACTATATGCTGAGCTACTAACAGCTAAGAAATGAAATACAACAAAAAACCTATAACAACACTATCCAAAAACTAAAACTGAGCATACCACAAGTTATTTTCTATCTTGTTATTAATTTGTTTTAGCCTGCGTTACCTTACGGTTTATTTTGCAACAATATCCAGGCTACTAGAACTCTAACTGAACTATCTACTCTTTCTGTTTAAAAAATATATTTTCTAGAGTATTGTTTCGCAATACATTCTTAACGTTTAAGACAGAATTTAAACTCAATGCGGCATCCCTATATCTCGAAGCCGGAGAATATAAAAACATAAATAACTCTTTATCCTAAGATCACGGACGCTTTATTTAACCGTTGAGCAAGATGATTTTAGCTTTAATACTGTAACATCTTGGTTCCCTCTCATAAAATTCAGGCTGACATGAAACGAAGACATAGATGCGGTTATTCTTCTAAAACTTCCCTATCAAGAGATTTCCTGTCTTGTACTTGTGTCATGAGAGTAAAATATAGGCCTAGGATATGAGCTGATATATTGTGGGAGATTGTAGCAACTGCAGGGACTCCACGAAGCGTTTTCTTTTTATTTCTTCTTAGATTTAATTTATACCATGTGAATGCACCAGCAGCTGCTTGTCAGTCAAGATACGTTTCACAAATATTTATTATCAACAATTTCTTTGTATATCAGGAAGTTACCATCAAAAGCTGGTCTTTTTAAGGCTAAGCGACTATGATTGCTTAAATGACTATGATTATTTGAAAAAGTGTTGTGCTACCAAGAGTGTGCTACCGTTATACCATGAAGGCATGCTGGAAGGAGTACTGTGCTGTAACTATATTCTAGAGGGAAAATGATGAAATAAAATTCGCTCTAGAGACTAGAGTGCGTTGTTTCCAATAAAAAAAAGAAAGAAAGAAAAGAAAGGGAATTTTGTAAAAACATTTCGGTGTTAAATCCAGAAATGATAAAGAACTACGCTTGCATAAAACGCAATGTAGAATAAGAAATTCGCTGAAGTTTCCTTAATTCCTTCCTTTTTTAAAAAATGATTCAAAAGCACTGAAATATGAGCTGATAAAACTAATGATAATTTGTAAAAATTAAAATCTAAAGTCTATTCTATCCGTAGGTACAGACATTGAGCAAAAAGTTGTCCAAATGGATTCGGGAGCGGTCAAAATGGATATTTTCGTTGAAATATGATATCCGAAAGTTTTCGAGATTAAAATATTTCCTTTACTTCTTACAAGAAAGGAATACTTAGAAGCTTGTAATATGCATGTTACTATTAATATCTATAACAAAAAATAGATTTTAGTTTTAATGTAGATAATGTAGAGACGAATTAGGGACAGAAGCCTTGGAAATCCATTTAGCATATGAACTTCCTGATATAAAAGTATTAGCATAAATTAGTTTCGTGTTTGTGTAATGAAACTCGGGAACATCAAGAACAAACGAGCGGCGAACGATATAGATGGGCGAGAATGGATTCTACCTGTGTGCTGGCTGCATAGAGATTTTCTGGTGAGGATGTTTAAAAAAGATTTTGTACTTACGTGATACTTGTGCTTTATTTCTTTTTCAGCATGTTACGTTCTCCTTTTGGAATATACTTCTGCTATTTTACTGTCTAATAGATACGACTGGATATATTTTAGATTTATGAATGAGTCTTTTATAAGTCTATTCTCATTACTTCAGTTTAAATGTTTGTAAAGACTGTTAGACAAATATAATACAAACTTTGATATGTATTGAGGTAAACTCCCTATCCTGTTAAATAAATATTTTTTAGTTATTTTAACTTATGATTCTTTTATAAAACTGTGATAATCAATTTTGTGTTGAACAACGCATTATTATGTAGGACACTACTTTTGAAATTAAAGCAAGGGCATATTTTTGATACAATTGTTTCGTAGATGTAAAGAAGAGCCTTTTGCAAGTAGGAAGAACAAATAAAATACTCCTAAAATTAATTTTCAGTATTCTTCAATTGCAAATGTTTTCTGATTAACGCCACAAGTTTTTTCAATGCATAACTTAAGATTTTCGATATTAATATTATTTGAATATTTATGATTTAGTCACTCTGGAACTCTTTTAGGCATATTTATTGATTTTAAAGAAGAATACAGATCGCTGTGCTAACATATTTAACATGCATAAACGTTGGGCCTATTTAAATGTGCAACAGTTTCATATACAGATACACGGTTTTAATGCTGTTTGATCACGTTGACAAAATCACAGTTTAAGTCTTGGTCCTTGACAAAAATTACCAGAAATCGAGTTAGTTCAATTAACAGCACTTGAGGAAGCAGGATGATGAAGGTGCAGATCCTCATCATTATCACTTATCGTTTACTCCAAGTCAAGTAATTCTGCAGGCATTGCTCAGATATTCTTTATACTATTCCCAGTGGATATAAAATACTTTGAAAGTAAAAGGGTTACTTCGCTATTGCTGAACATAGTGGAGATGCATAAAGTTCCAAACTGAAAGATTAACGTGAAGCATAGATTCTATAAAAATATTAATTTCTGACCAAATTTAAATGAAATCAACGAATGTCCAAGGTCCTACATCTCAGAACTCAAATTGAAGTATTTACTATGTTAGTTACAGCTTCACATCCAGACGTAAACTTTCCGTTACTTAAGTCAAATTAAAGGGAATCAGTTCTTGCATAAAATTCTCAAAAACCTAATAACACCACTCACCACTCAAACCACTACGTTTCTCTTTTAAAGTCAAATGCCCCTCCTGAAATACAAAGAAAAGTTTGCATACTTCTGGGGAAGGTTGTGTTGAGAGTGGAATAAGAAGCAAAAAATAGCAAAGCTTAAACAAAGCTGAATATTTTATCCCAATAAATTTATAAATGCATATATTACCAATGACCTTTACAGCTTTAAGCTATCATCTTTTTGAAAATTCTATTTATTATACATTAATTGGGTACTTTCTCATTAGTAATATCATTTCAGTGAGCTTTTATTGTCTTATACTGTATCACAGAGACTGAGAAAATGTGCAAAGGACTCTTTTATTTAATTCAAATAAAAGCCAACAGAAAGCACTTAGTGCTTAAAGACAGCCAGCATTTACGGCTTAAATCAAGAATAATGAATTATGCTGAACTAAGTAAATGTAAGTTAACCGAACCGCTACAGAGACAGAGAACGCGCAAACTGGTTATGACATAAAGTCGCCATGACAAGCCTAGTGGCGAGAATAAACGCAACCCCGCACAATACTGCTGTCAAGAGAATCAATTTGTAAACGTGGCCTTCAACAGGCGGAACACGCTGTGATTCTACCCTCTGAAATATTCCTTTAAATACTTTTTCTTTATACCTCATTTGAACATACGCTAACTAGAAATTTATATTGTGGAAGGAAAATGGGAAACTAGATAAACATTAAAGCGCATAAAATACCTGGTTAGTAAAGCTAAACAAATCTTTATAACGAGTATGCTGTTTGTCCATAATTGCAGTTACATTATATATGTAATCAAGGTTCACATTTTATGAGACTTTAAATTTAAAAATCGATGATCAGTTACGTTACATTTTTAAGAGTTGTCTCATGTCATATTCTAATTTTTGTCGGAGTGTGCCAGAATAGTACACTGCAGAAAGAAGACAGAACCTGTAATTGTAATGCAACATTTATGTTCAAGCTCTTATTTTGTAAAAAGAATATTATTTTACATAAATATAAGCGAGTATTTCATATTATCCGAGTAACAGTTTTATAATTGTTTTTGTAAGACAGATTCAGGTCAATAATTATTTTCCTGACTTAAGCGTAGGAATGAATGAATTTAGTAGTTTGTTAACATTGATTGTTCGTCACTGAAAATGTTAATCTTTATTTTCTGCTAAATGAGCCAAGCTTAAAATGCATGGATATAAATGCGAATCGCTTGAGTGAAGAGGCAGAAAAATTAAATTTGCATTAAAGTATTCTTATCAACTAATTACCCTGTAAGTAGACTTTTGTTTATGTGATTACGGCAAAGCCTCGAGAACTATCTGTCTAAGGGAAGAACGCCTTTCTTGGAGGACTTTCTAAGGAAAACTGGCCCTTACACGCTTTACACATGGAGGAAAACCATGAAAACGCCCATGCACCCAGCCCGTTCATGGGATTCAAACCTCGGACCAATCTACCAGTGTTCAGCGGCTTCATCGCTCGGTCACTGATGGACCCCTGTAAGTAGAAGAAAAGCTATTTATCAAATGCCTCTAAGAAATATAGTAGCATTTTGCTTCATTTGTATGATCACATCCTACAGTTTCTTAAACATAATGTATTATGGGATCACTTTTTTAATCTATTTAATCATCAAAAGAAATAGTCACTTTGAATAAATTTAAAAAAAAGCCCTCTGAAATATATCGTATCGAAATTTTAAGGATATGGGCCTGCAAATATGAAGTTGTATATCAGCACATTTGAGCGGTGACGTAAGGAATCAGTGTGTCACATGATTCCATAACCACTGAAGTCTTGCAGAAGTGTAATTTTGTTCCTTCAAGCTCAATTAAGTTCCTCAATACTTGAAATTTACATTTAATTAATTTTAAACGCCCAGTCAAATTTTGCAATTTACAGACAATTGGATCTGTATTTATGGATTTATATATTGATTTCCTTGCACTTTACATTAGAAATAGCTCCGGACATATTCAGTCTGATTTTCAAATGCGTGAAGCGTCATATGCTACTTATTCTTTGCACAAACATCCCATACTTATAAATTTATTATTCTAATAACGGGCATACTTTTGTGTTAGAAAATACGCCCCTGGAGTTTGATTGAAGCTGACATTGTATTATGGTAATGTATTCCATTTTCTGAATTCTGAAGCATAAAATACATTGTCAATGGCAGAAACGGAAATTTTTCCTCACGTGGTGATCGCATATGTTGCAGGGCACAATCTTGAGAAATACTTCATATGTGCATAAGATTGGAATGACAAAATTTTTCTTTTCTTTATTTATTTATTTATTATTTTGTTTTTTTGATAGCCTAAGCGTGGAAACATTGCTTTTTGTCAATGTTAACAATCTGACACAGTTTCAGGTCGGAATAATGTTTCTTTTGAATGAAAATGTTACCTAGAAAATTCATTTTTATCAATGCTACCCCCTTCAGGAATTAAAAATTATTTATTAAGTTATATTAAGTATCACTATTTTAGTAATTTTTAAGTTATATATTGCGCAATACAGCTTTAGGTAGTTTCTGTTTTTCAAATACAAACTACACAGAACTCACGCTAGGAGGTGAGGGTTTCCATTTTCTTCAGCGTTGCTGCTTGCACGGAAGGGTGGGTAGAGTATTTGGCAAACAGCGTAACCAGCGTCAGTCGGCTCCGAGTGAAGAGTCACAGTAACTGTTTCAGTGAACCCTTGTACGAGTGCTCGGTCGAAATCAAGATGGAAAAAAAAACTCTTGAGCAAAGTTTTCTTTCAAACTTGAGAAAACGCCGTCGAAGACATCTGTGTTTGTTCAGTCCTGATTTGTCACTGGACTTCTTTTTGTTCCCGAAGATTAAAATATCTCTCAAATGACAGCTTTTGGGGACTCTGGAGAACAGCAAGGCGGCTACGACGAAGATACTAAAGGACATCCCTGTGACGGACTTCCAGGATGCATATAAAGCATGGAAATCGCATTGGAACAAGTGTATTAAAGCAGGAGGCATGTATTTCGAAGAATATTGAGTAACTGTACGAATCGGTTCAATAAATTTCTTAAAAAAATGGACGCATTACTTTTCCGCACAGACCTTGTAAACAGCATATACCAGCGATAAAAGCTGTTGTTTAATTTTCCACACAAGACCGCGTTTTTCTCGCTTTTGTTCTCTTTGCAATCGATAATCTTCTATATATATATTTGTCAAAATCCCCATATTGTTTAAAGCAACTTTAGGAATAGCTGTAAGTGATCTACGTTTAGTTTTGTTACATTCTGTCTAGTTTTCTTGTTGAAAATTAATTACCTTTAATCGTCGTTTAAATAACCTGATAAAGATGAAACATAATTTTTTTTCTGCAAAAATACATGCAAAAAGACAAAATCTTCTAGTCCTGATTTCTTACAGCAGAGCTAGCTGAATTCTTTCTGGCCCTATTTTTCAAGAATATTTCTGGCTCTGCAATATCTTCCAAGAATTTTTGTTATTTTCCATTTTATTGCTTCAATGACTAGCTTTCTTAATACTCTTTGATAAGTTACAAATTTTCTTTTGACCACAGGTAATTTGAGATGTTTTTGCTTTAAATAACGAAATATCAAAAATGTTTTTTCTCAGTCTACTCTACATGGAGATAACTATTTTCGAATTATAAAACCTACCATTCATTTTTCAAACCCTTCTTACTAGAGGGTTATTTGCTTTAACGTTCTCTATGTAACATTTGTTCTTTTAAAACAAGAGGAATATAAATCTTTTCCCATAAAATTTTTTTAATAATGGTGAGCATACGCAAAGTGAGATCTTGTTTAAATTTTTCTAAAAGTCTTACCTATTAAATAAATAACATTTTATTATGTTCATGTACATCGGTAAACCATTTTTATAAAAAGATTTCGTGCTTAATACACCTGATATCTAACCGTGTCGGAAGATTTTAGGAAAATTTCAAATTAAAACTAACTGTTTTTGGGTTCACAAAATATGGTTGTAAACAACAGATTTAATGCTTTCACAGAGAATAAAAAATGCAATACAGTATTAAAAGGTGGCTTGGGAGCCCTTCGCAGCTGGGCTGAAATTTTTTCCATGTCATATATCAAAGTGTTTTTATAAGTAAGACCTTTTCGTCACAAAAAAACGGGAAAATTTGCCTTATTAATAATCTTATTATTATCGTAGTAAAACTCATCGCGAATTCAAAACATTTTATTTATAGAAATTACATATTATACTTACTATTATGTTAACGTAAAAGTTTTAAATCTTGAAGGGTCCTTGAAATGTCAGTTTTCATACACATGATATCGTATAGTGGTTAGGGAATCCTGACCACTATACTACTGTGGCACCAAAGAGTTCGGGTTCGAATCCCGCAGAAGGCATAGATGTTTGTAAATGTATAGTGTCCGTGCCGCATGAGGGCAATCTAAATATGCGGCGAACAGAGAGTTCTCTCGAGAGGTTGCGTGACCCTCTGACCCTTCCCATTGAGGTACTTTTCATCCAAATTTGGGGCGGAACTGTGAAGTCGTACTGTCACTTGTATGGTGCTTAAGATTCTTGCCAGTAACAGGTACAATCTTGCAATTCCTTACTAGGATGAATTTTGGGGCCTTATTCTGATGTTACTGTCCGACAAGTGAGATAACTCAAAATACAACAGGAGCATATAAAAGTTTTCGTATGCATAAAATTACATCAAACTTGCATTGATATTTGCAGATATATTCAGAAATTTAAGTGAATTTATTTTTATTCTAGTATGAAGTATTACAAAATTTTGAAAATTCTTTAATTCGCGTACGCATCTGGAAATTGATGAAAAAAAAATTAGAAAACTTTTTAATTCAGGAATATTTGAATTCTTAAAAAAAATGTAGCATATTTTTAAGCCAAATTACGTAGCATCTCAATAGTTCATTTCTTCTTGGACATGAATTTAAATGTGGTCACTCAATACATTTAACGAAGTAACATTAGGAAATAAAATTTAACTTTTTTTTTAATAAATAGAAAGTAGGAAAATGTACGTAAAGGACAAAAAACCTCATTTTGAGAAAAAATAAAAGGGAAAAAAATCGTTCTATCAATAATTTTCCTTCTAAACTTTTAAATTTTGTACCGTAATCATGTTGTCGATACAGCTATGCAGTTCGAAGTTTTCTTTTACTTTGCCTTTTAAAGATTTTTGTTTCCTCTGTTATTATATAAATCATTGTTTCGGCTTTAAAGAATAGATCTTGCCAATCTTCCGAAATCCATTATACACGTTACTGTACACTGCGACAAAAAAACGGGGGAGAAGTACTCTATCTCCTGTTCCACTGGGCGAAATGGACGAAATTCAACTTGCGTTTTTCGTCTCGAAGGCGCGACTTCAGATATGTATTAGATTTATATATAGTATTGTTCTAATATATGTGTTTTGACACAAATCCGGCTTTTTCTGAAATGACATGGCAATTTTTTCCATGTTTCGATTCTATAACTCAAATTATGTCCAACTACCAAATTTGTTTCAAAACTCGCACAAGTAGTTTTTAAAAAATTAGCTCTCAAAATTTTAGCTCCTCAGCGTTAATTGAATTTGGTATACATTTATTAGCACCTCTTTTTTTTATTAAACTTATTTGATTCTTCCTTTCACATTTCGAAATTTAGGTTCATTCCAACTAAAATTCGCCAATTTTTTTATTTATTTTTTAAATTTGTATTTTAAAATAATTTTTGTAATTTTTTTCGAAAACGATTTTGAATCTTAACATATAAATGTTTTGCCATCATCTTAATGTAGATGTATTTCTAAGCAAACTTCAAAAAATTAGCTTTTTTTTATTTAACATTTCCCAAGATATACTTGAATTTTCATTTTGGCGCGTTTTGAAATTCGGTGCGTTTAGTATAAGCGATAATAACAAAAATGCGGTTTACGCACTCTCTTAAAATTATTTGAAAGTATGAACAATGACTTTTTTTCCGTCCGTGGACAATGAAGAAAAGGAAAGAAAAATAGGTTGCTGTAAATTAAGAAATTCGCCAAATGAATTATTCTTGGCGCTAACTGAAAAAAAACCGCCACGATAAATTTTTAAATTTCTCCATAAATTTCTCACCAAAATTTACAAAATTCAATACCTAGGCATAATTTGAGTCGTAGAATAGAAATATGAAAAAAAAATGGTATGTTATTTCAGAAAAAGTCCGATTTTGTGTCAAAATATCTATGTTAGGACAATGCTATATATATAAATCTAATATATATATTCTAAGTCACGCTTTCGAGACATGAAAAACGCAATTTAAATTTCGTCAATTGGCCCAGGAGAACGGGAGATATAGAACTATCATTTTGTTGGCAGTGTACATCTGCACTAATCTTTGGAATTTTCAACACTTCATTTCCAAAATTATAAGTTCTTCAAAACATATAACTATTCCCTCACGTTTCAACAAATAAACGTATTTTTAAAACCTCGATCCATTCATAGATACGTTCAAGTTAACGATTCTTCAAACTCAGATCTCTAAAAAATATTTTTATTGTTAACAGACGTAATTATGAATAGAAATCATTAAGCATAATATTGTTGTCATAAAAAAAGAATAATAATTAGAAATAGATATTGGTAAGTTTTAGTTAAAAGCTCTTTAAAAGACACTTCAAAAATTGTCTCTTTAAAAAAAAGGGCATGTCTGTCTTATTTACGCATTTTACCTTAATTCACAAGCGTCTTGTACTTAAACATGTTATACATTTATGGAATTAGAAAAATTAACTCGATTTTTAAAATCAAAATTGGAAAATCGACTATCTAAAGTGCGAAAAGATCTTACACTCTTTATATATAGCATTTGAATTTGTGTACCATTTTTGTAATAACTGTTTATTTTCAGCCATTTATTTGCATGATTAGTATATAGTTTTATTTGAAACTAGGTAAAGAATTCTAAAAAGTATTCAATACTTTCTCTGGAAATGATAAACATTAGAGGTATATATGAAGTAAGCACAAACTTCATGTACGAATGTGGTGTCCCGTTTCTTAATATTAAATTTACACTGATTCAAGAAAAACAATAAATAAAGTTTCCAATAAACAATCGTTAATAATTCATTTAGCAGCATAACTCACAAGTAAAACTGCTCCACGACAACAATAGTGAAACAAAATTCAATACCAAACTGGGCATTGTGACATCACTAGCAGATGGTGTTTCATAGCATTGTCCCTTAATCCTTGTCCAGAAAAAGGCAGTTCTTTCTATTTTCTTCGACTGACGATTCTTTAAAAGTGAGAATAACTAACAGTAATTCTTTTTCTTAAAAGCTAGAATATCAATTTATAAAAGTGTTGAAAATGTTCTGAAGACCTAGAATATTTGTACAGAAATAAATTTTATAAATACATTGGAGGTCAGGTTTCTTTGGAATTTATGACAGGTTTCTATGAAAAGACTCTTTGTGTACTAAATTTCTCGTTGCTCTTCTAAACGTTAAATCATATTGAAAAAATACTATTTTAAATCACTGATATACTTCTACAGGAAGTGTTTCATGAGTTGTTGGTAAATTTATAGACCGTGGCGGAATTAAACAACAAAAATGCTTGGTGATGACGTTTACGGTTATTTAGTGCTGTCCCGTTTCCTTAAAATATTACTTACGGACAAAAACATATCAATTCAAATAGCATTTCCCTTTTAGAAAAGTTACTACGTCTTTTATTCATTGTTTCGTTTTTATCTAAGAAAAAATATGGAGACTGAAAAACATTGTAAGTGTTTGTTAATATTTGTGTTTGTATTTTGTTTAATGCATTTTTGTAGAGCTATAAATTTTATTTATATGCTGCAAATTGCAGTTTGACTGTTTGTTTATGTATCGCATATTTTGTTTATTATTCAATTTGTGACACGTACGTTATGCGTTAATTGATAGATATTTTGATGGTTGAAATTGTGAGCACAGCTTAAGGAAAACCAGAAATGTGGCAGAAATTCTGTACTAGGTCTGAGCAAAATGTTTTTGTTCCCAAGTGGGGACAGCCGTCTAGACGGTATAGTGATTTAGGGGAGCTGAAGGCAATGTTAAAATGCCCGGGTTCGAATACCGGAGAAGACATGGTTGTAACGAGAGTTTAAATTGCGCCGGAGCCCATGGAAGCCCAGCTCCTGTACTTCTCAGATTACGAGATAAATCATAATTTTACTCGGGGAGCAACGGAGCCTTAAATAAAAGGGTTCCAGCACTTCTTTTATGTAAGCTAACCACAGTTTCAGCTAGCAAACGTTATTTTAATAGTAAATATGCCTTAAAAATCGATTGTAACTTCTGAATATAGGCCTATATTTCCGTCGCACACAAACCTTGGACAGAGATTGAAGATTATTAAAGAAAAGTCCCCACCCATATGCCAGTTTAATTTTCTAAGAAATGAAATGAATTCATGAGAGCCGGTAAATCCTGAAAGGGCTTCCTAGTCCTGCACGTGCCACGCTAGTGACTTTCTGCTGCAGAGCTCCTGTACATTTTTTAAGCGGTATAATCAAACGCGGGGGACCACAACTGTCACTTGTATAGAGGAGTCTTTACGTTTATTCTCACATTGTTATACTCAGGTATTCATGGATTCACGTATTCATGTATTTATGGAAAATTTCTGCTTGACGACTAGAATTACATCGACAGTGCACCGACATTAGAAAATCTTGGACTCTTCCCTATTTATTTTCAAGCTGCACTTTTCCGTTCAAATTTCCTTCGATATCTGATACTGTTTCTAGAATTCTCACCATTCTCCTTTCTGTAGCTTTAATCGCTTTATCATTTTTCATTGGTGCGCTGAAAAAAAGTAATGGTTATATTTTTATCTATCATACCTTGAAAGGGTACTATGTATAATCAGGGTTTAAACTCGATCGGCCGTGGTATTTCTTATCTTCTAAGTGGATTTGTAATTCTAGTCTGAGCCCAAAATATGACGAGGTCCAAAAATTTACTTTTTATTTAACTATTTATAATTAGTTTAATAATTTATGAAAGCTCTGTTTATTTCTTTACATTTCTTTTAATTTTAATTGAATCATATAATTATTTTAATTTTTAGACATTCTATTTATTGCTTCTTATTATTCCTGATAGTCTTCTGTAGGGCTCCGGCACTTCTAATTTTAGAAAATACGCCTTAGTCCTAACTGTCCGTCCCTTCATAAGAGGCAAAGATGGACCACCTATTAAGAGCCTCCATAATAAAGTGACCACCACATCCAGAGTTAGTTGTGGCCAAGCAGAGGTCGCCTGAGTGTCTGCCATTGGAAAAAAAAAAGTGGGTGACAACCTGTAAATTCTCGATAATTTTACGGTCTTTAGGAAATTTTTTGGAAATACATTTACCCTTTTACACGCTTTCAGACTTTCTTACAATTTTACTTGAGCATTGGGCATAACAGATACCCACGAGCGGGAGTGGAAGCGGGCTTCGTATACTATTCTGTACTGCAAGAAATATTACTCATGTGAAGTTTGAATAATGTTTTTTGTTTTTCTCTATTTATCAGGTCAATTTATTTAAGGAAATATCAAGCATGCAACAATGTTATATGCAACTATCGATTATTGGGTAAACTAATGAATTTGCAACAAATCGTTTTACAATACCAAATTAAGATTGTAGCTTATTACTTGCGATCCGCAACCTCTTCTCCAAATGAGAACTAGTTAGGTAATTTATGGTAATATTTTGCGGCAGAAAATGGAACTGTTAAAATTAATAATAGAAGTAAACACATTTTTTAAATCAATAGGAGGGAACCACATTAATAATTTAAAAAAAATCACAAAATTAGGCGAAGAAAAACCTTGCCTTTGGAGAAGAGTTTTATTAAGATTCTATCAGTTTCGAGGGCGAACAGATACAGGTCCCTCTACATCAGATGCAAAGAAGGGATGAGTCTGTCGTATTTATATCAAAAGCAAAGAAGTTCAGTTCTTTATTTTAGTTCTTCGCTTTGTAGTATAAAAACGACCGTTGGCTCTTCCCTTCTTCGCTCCTGATAAACATGCATTTTTTGCCCTCGAAATCGAGACTGTGTTAATTAAAATATACACCAAATGCAAGGTGATTGTTGTGAGTATTTATGGAGTTTTATATGTTACTGTAATTATTTTTATTTTTTAGTCGTGGTTAAACTGGATAACTTTAAAAGTGCCGGATGTTTGATCCCTGGCTTCGTAGTTAAAGATGCAATTAATGGTTATTTTATTTACGAATAGTTAATTGGTTACAATTGAATACAATTGTTATAAAGCTATACTATTATATTCTTCTAAACTCTTCTTCAGGTTATATTTTTATAAACATATATATCATCATATTGTTATAAAGTATACTATTACATTCTTATAAGCATATAAAGCTATACTATTAAATTTGCTATGCAATTATTAAATTACTCATTGCTATTAAATCTTTTAAAAGTCGCTATTAATATTTCCCCCCAAACTGCCATAGAAGTGTATTGTTAGTTCAGGTAAAGGAATTCTATATAATCCGATCTTTATAATCCAAAAGTCTGAATCATTTATAATCAAAAGTAAATACCTATTATGTAGCACTTTATACTTGAAGCAAAGAGCTAAATACCCTAGCAGAAGACAGAAAATTTAAATTAAATAATATAGTAAATTTATCTGCAATTATATGTTTTCACATACACTTGTTAATATCTATAATGTATATAATTTTCTTTTACTTTCTGCTTAGAAAAAGCATTTTAAATGGTTAATAAGTTTGTTATAAGTCGATTTTTAAATTATAAAGGAATTCTAATGCCCGAGTAATTAAAATATAATTTTTAAGAGTAATTCTTTATGTCCGTGTTAGATAGTTATTGAAAGACTTTCTTCTTGTTTTGCTAATAGATGCTTCGTATACCATTTTAAAACGAAACAAAATTTATCAGTTACTAAGTTACGATGCAATTAATTGATGTAATATTATTCATATTAAAAATAATTTTTTCTATTATTTGAGTGGCGAGATATTTTTGCACATCCACTGATGCATTTTAATTAAAGAAAATTTGCAGTGAAAAAGTCAAACCCTGGCATCAAATCAAAAAGTTAAAAAAAATAATTCCCTATTTAAAATTAGGCATGTAAACAATTTTAGATCGATAAGAAGCTTTCTCTTTGCTTGGTTTCAAATTTTACCTAGTCATAATTTTATTCAAATTAGGAATTTCTCTGTTTTTGACATATTAAGTAGCTCTGTAGGTAATCTGAAATCATTAGAAAAACAAAATAGTAACATTTCAGCCTGCAAACTACACTGCTGTCCACCCAAATTGCACCAACAAGAAAGACAAGAGATATCACAACAAAATTTATTTAGTAGATAACACGTTGATCAAGTATCAAATGATTAAATTTATGGACTTCTGTGAAGTGTGGTTCCTTCTAGAATTACTAGCCAGAGTAGCCGCCATTGTTGGAGATCACCGCTGCCACACGCCTCGTCATTGATTCAAAAAGACCTTTGGATGTGTTCTTGGGGTACAGCAGACCGAGCAACTTCCACACATTGCCAAAGTTGATCTGGAGTGACAGCTTGGGATGTAATCTGGGTCAATCGTTCAGCAACCAAAGACCACATATTTTCTATCGGCGAAAGATCCGGAGAGCGATCCGGCCAGGGAAGCAATTCAATCTGGCGATTGACGAAGAACATTTGGACAATGCGTGCCACGTGTGATCGCGCATTATCCTGTTGAAATATGGCTGTGGCCAAGCCCTGAAAGTAAGGAAAGACAACTGGGTCCAACACCTCAGAGATGTAGTTCTGGCTGTTTAAAGTACCGGCAATGCGTACTAGAGGAGTGCGATAGTGACATCCAATATCGCCCCATACCATAGTACCCGGTGCAGGACCATTGTAGCGGTGCATAACGCAGCTGTTCAGCATCCTCTCGCCCCGGTGTCTCCAGAGTCGAATCCGACCATGGTGGTGTTGCAGACCTAAACGTGACTCGTCAGTAAAGACAATTTCATTCCATTCTGCCGTCCACATCCTTCTTTCATCGCACCATTGGCAGTGGAGACGTTTGTGGTTCTGCGTCAAAAGTAGACGAAGTAATGGACGTCTTGCGGAAGACCATTCTGCTGTAAACAGCGTCGAATGGTATGCGCAGACACTGGATGAGGCGTTACAAACTGAATGTGCTGTGCTATGGTTCGTGATGTGACTGAGCGATCCGTCACTGCCATGCGCATAATTTTCCTGTCATCACGTGAAGTAGTGCACTTAGGTGGATGCGATCCAGAACGTCGGTCCGTCGTACCCTCCTGCGTCCAACGGCCCCATATTCGCATTACATTTGTTTGGTTTCGTCCAACACGACTACCGATTTCTCTGAAAGATAATCCACACTCTCCGTAGACCACTATCCTTACTCTGTCGAACTCGGATACTTGATCAAACGATGATCGCTGTTTACTACGAGGCATAATTGATCTTTTTTTTTTTTTAGAAAAAAAACCACAGGAAAAGCACAATTGCCGAACTTCAAATCGTCGAAACCTCCAAGCTTTAAATAGCGCTTTGAAGGGGCGCCACAGGCGCGTGATGTGTGTCTGCGCTGAAATTCTATTCGTTTGCATGTCTCACCTCCGCTAATGCATGTTGTAAATTTCATATTATTTGCATGCTTCCTTCAGTATGCATTTACGGTGGCTAGCAGTGTATTTTGATTACAGAAAATCATTAATAATGGCGTTATATACTGCTTATGGAGACACAGGAGAAATAAACTCCTTTGAAAAAAAATATAGATTCTTAAGTACAATATTCTGTAAATTTAAAAAACGTTTATTCGTAAGCATTTATTTTGCTGCCATACGTGAATGATGAGTTTTTGTTTTAATTTTAGAAATTTGTGAAGAAAACTTAAAGACATTTGTTTTCCTAACTGGAATTTTCACACAGCTTGTTTAAATCGTTACACGCAAAGAAAAACTTCATACAGCCGATGAAATCAAAAGCTGCATTATGGGTTTCCATTTATTTTTAATACTCATTCTCTTGCGCTTAGTATACATATTTAATACTACGAAATAGTATCAGTGAATTAGTCAGACATGAGATTTTGTATTAGGTTGTTTGGTAGTTATTTAACAACTCTGGCATAGCTAACCTATAGAGAAAACTAGAAGGGACACCTTATGAAAGAAATACCAAACACCTCTTCACAGTGAATAAGTACAGAGTCGGAAAAAGTGTAAGAATCAGACCTATATAATTTGTGATTTAATTTAGCAATGCGATATAAGGTAGTGCTTTTGCTTGAATTTAATGCAATGTTCCAAATGCTCCTGAGCATAAAAAAATCAGTGACAAAAAATCAGTAATATTAAATAAAATTATCCGTATATTATTGTATATTGTTGCCATATCGGCCGCACTAAAAGTATATAAATATGTACATATATATATTAACTATGTTACTCGGCTCAATTAGCTCAGTTTCTTTACTATTACGTGTTTGTAAATTGTGCATTTTTTGTTTTAAAAATGATTGAATTATGTTGTTCTTATCTTCGTAATATTTAATACAGATGTTTTGAGTTTTTAAGTATTTTTGCCTTGTGGCGAAGTTAGAATAGAATTAATTGAATAAGAAATATTCAATCGTCTGTGAAAAAAATTGTTTCTTTTTGTTTGTTTGTTTAATTTCTTTTATATATCGTTTTAGATTTATTATAGTGGTAGAAATAACAGTTTTAGATTTATTATAGTATTTGAATAAAACATTTGTCAACGATTAGATAATTCTTCTGGTGATATAATTTTTGTGCATTCTCAGTTATAAAACAAATGAGATATAACTCTGCTATGTACTATTCGCCCCACCATTACTATCCTCCCGCACCCAGCTCCAGTATTTATTCTACCTCAGGCGCCTCTAGCGTCATGCACCTTACGACAGTCGGATAAAAACACGCAAACTGCATGTTATTTTCGGCGTATAGGGAAACCTGGAACTTGGAACCTAGCGCCAGATTGTCGCTATGGTAACGCAGTATAGTGAATTTTAATGAGTGCATTTATTCTATTGTGAATTATGCGCTATCGACGAAATAGATTTAATTCGATCCAATAAGTTTAAATGAAATCCAAGAAAAAATGTCTATAATTTAATATTCTGTATAAGGAGGTCATGTGGTGCTACACATTAGATTTTTTACTCATGCAACTATGCTTGTTATTTCTACCACTGTCTTGCGGCTTTACCAGTACGTCTGTTTAAACTAACGTCTTTACAAAGCACGATATATAAAAAGTAAGAGGAGGTAGACTTATAGTATAACTAATAAAGAATAATAAGAATTTCATTGTAAATCGCACAGGCAAAGGTACACTTCTAGATTAAGGGAGTTCTGCTTTCATGTTTCGTTAAATATAACATGTTTCGTTATATATTAGTAAATGTGATAATTACTAGATGACAAATTCTTTCAGAAGTTTGCGTTGTTTTAAGCGTTTAAATGAATAAGTTATTTAAATATATTTTATTCAATTATTAAATTCAATTTTTAATGTTATCATAAAGTTTTTTATTCTTTTCCTGACATTTGATTTGATGCCTTATATGAAAGCTAGAAGTCTGTCGAACAGAAAACAAAGAAGCCAGATAATTCTTTCAATAAATCTGCTGTATTAATCGGCTTATATTTTTTCTAAAGCAAAATACAACTTTATCAAAAAACTGACTGAATAGAAATTCAGCTTGCAGGTTAAGCAAAGCATTTCTGTTCGCATAAAAATATATTTTCCGAAAAAGACTCAGAAGCCTGGATAATGAAATTTTAGGGCAAAAGAAATGATTTTTAAGAAATTCAACCGTGCTCTGAATCAATTTTTGAAAGAAATGTCTGGTAAAAAAATATTTGAAAGTGAATCGAAATGGACAACAAAAAAATTCAGAAATAAACAAAAAAATGTGCATGGTTTATAACTGGGTTGAAAGCAAAATTGATGGAAAACTTTTCAATAACAGATAAATTTCCTTTCCCTCCGAAAGTCATTGAAAATCTTTGAAAGTAGGTAGTATGCTTTAAATTACTTTCCCATTCTTACTAAACGTCTTATTAGCAAACAGCATTAAATGTTCATTCCTGGTAAAGTTGTGAAAACACCAAAATTTATTTATATTATTACGTGTCTTCAGGAAAAAAAATATTTATCATAACGCTGCGTCAGAGTTCTGGATATTTTATTACAGTCACAAGTTCAATGATACGGTAAAGGCTATTACAATTTAGTAATTTTTTGATTAAAAGAACTTTTAATTATTCAAAGAATCTTTTACACTTATTAACAGGAAAAAATTATAAGAACATCAGACGGAATTGCTAGTTTTCATCAGAAACAAATTTCAAACTTTATTTAACATATAACAGGGTCTACTTCATAATTGAAATGCAAAATGCATCTCCGCAAAACCTGATTGAGATTTTTCAAATATCATTTGGGAGTGTTAGCTTTTAAAACGCGTCAGGTTGAGAACTTCATTGAATTGCGGGATGTAGAGAACATGGTTACAAAGACCTAGAAATTCATAATTTTGGGACTTCTCTGTCAGCAATGGGTTAAGTATTAGTCAGATAGCTTTCGCGTACTTTTTCTGAATTATACAATAATCAAACTCAGGAATTTAGATCATTACTTACCAAAGAACGAACTGTCGTTCCAAATGTTCGTGAATTTACAACTTAACGTACTTTCCTGAAATGGCCAAACTTGTCAAACATATAGCTGTCTCATCCCTGAGAATTGAGGGATAGATTTCCATATGCAAAAAACTTACATTCTGTAAATCATTTTTAATGGTCATCAATTTTTTAATCGAAACAAATGCAATTGCTGAAATTGCTACATAAATTTGATTTGAGTTAAGTATTATCCTATTATACAAGTTTAAGGTAAAGCTTTAAAGTATTATCCGTCCATGATGAGAAAGTTTTCCTAGAGGCCTTCCTGAAAGGAAGAGAATCTTTTTCGAATTACGCATGCAAATGTTAATGATGTAACTAGAGCGTCCATTAGCACAGAAACCATTGCTCTCCTTTAGTTACTCAGCCAGTTATCTTAAAACAGTGGCGCAGAAGTGCGATTTAGTACAAGAAGCTGAAGCTCAAAACTGTAAAATATAATAAGTACGCATAAATATATTTATTTACTTCCATACCATGATTATAGAATAAAGGTTTCGGTCATAATGCATAAGTTGAAGAAGATAGAATTATAAAATTTGAATCTGGTATAAATAACGCTACAGTGTATTTTACTTCGCTTTATTTTACGTCGGTCTTTTATGAAAATATGGCATATTACGTCGTTTCCCGTAAAATTACAGTTTCTTGCTGATTACTAGGAACTGTGTCTCTGCATAAATGTTTTATGTGAAAATAAATATGAAATAAATATAAAGCAATAGCTATTCATTTTATGTGCTGGCTTCTTCCAATGCAATTACTCCCATACCTTTGAAAATGCAGTTACTTCTATACTGCTATCCTTTTAACACATAATGCATATATGTTAGGATTATGCACAACGCATTAACATCCTGCAAAATTTCTCACTTTCATATATGTATAATTATTTTTATTTGAAAGCTCAGAACGCCGTAAGTATTCTTATTTGTAACACATGTATTTAAATTATATTTCACATAGTTTTAGAAAATAATTTTTGAAGATTAAGAAATGAAAGCATTGACTACACCTATTAATAACCATGAATTGACAGGTCGATTTAACAAGCATAGTGCTATGTTCCTGCTGGATATAAATGGCAATTTTGGATTTGAAAAAATCACTGGAGGAAACATTTTTATTTGCTTTGCGCCTGGCTTGTAACGTTTGCAAAATGCCTGAATTAAATAATTTAAGCTTGATAGAAAAGGATAAATTGCTGAAAGGTTGATATTTTTGGTAAATGCAGCCAAAAGCAAGTAATATTTAAAGTGAGAATTTCCCAAACGGCATTGTGTGCAGTTCATTTAAACAATGAAATAATACTGAAAATGAACTAGTAAAAAATGTAAATATCTCAATGATACCTAAATGGGATGGAAAATCGAGAGATATTGAATCTGCTCTTTTAGAACGTATTCAAGCTATGACACTAAACATAGTTCCAAATTCTGCAGCTTCTTTGACCACAGAAGCTGTAAAATTCGCTAAGAGAAAATCTTGCTCGTAGAACATTTTGTGCCAGATGATGGATGGCTGACAAGGTGGAAAAAAAGAAACAATATTGTTTATCGGAAACTACATGGTGAAAAGCAAGAGGCAGATCATTATTCGGCTGAAAACTGAATGAACGATATTTTGCCTTGGGTTTCTGAAAGAACATAAGCCCCACGAAATTATAACGCAGATGGATTGGATCACACATTAATGTTCAAAATTGAAATGAAAGCTGGTTTTAAGAAATCAACAGAACGAGCTACTGTGCTATTGACATGAAATATGAATGCGACAACTAAGAAGACGTCATTAGTTATTAGAAAAAGTAGAAAATCTCGTTATTTAAAAAGAATGAAGTGTTTAGCGTAATAAAAAGAACTTATGAATGACAAGCAATATTTTTTCTGATTTCCTTTTAAGATGGAACAGAAAACTGAAAAACGAAAACATAGCTTTACCGTTAGGTAACTGTGTTGCAGACTCCTGATATCGCTCTGAAGAAATTCAAATTTGTGTTTCTTCCTGTAAATACGGCTTCCATGATTCAGCCTTTAGACCAGATATTATAAAAGCTTTCAAATGTTATCAAAAGAAAGCTGTCTTGCAAAAAAAGAAAGATATCGAATCTTGTGAAAACGTAAGTACTTAGAAGGGGATAAATAAGTCGAAATCTTTGCTAGAGGCTATACGTATTAGAGTTAATGCATGGAAAACAGCCTCCAGAAACACAGTTAGAAATTGCTTTAGAAAATGTGGTTGTTATTTAAAAGAAGTCACAGAGAAATTGCAAACTAATTCTGATATTTGGGATATCAGTGAGGGAAATTATCAAGATTCGTTTTCAGAATGCGTTGTAGTTGGTCATAATGCTGAGATAGCATTTGAAAACACAGATATTATAGAAAGTGTTAAAAGAGCTGCAGAACTGAAACTGATAGTGTAAATAATATAGAAGAAACTGACTGCATGCTAACCTCAGATGAATCGAGAAAAAGCAATGCAAACTCTAAAAATTGTTGAACTGAAAGGTGGAAATCAGAAAAGCTACTAACAGTCTTACGAACTTGGTAAGCTTGTTGAAAGATTGTTGAAGAACAATACGAAACAAATACGGATATAGCATTTCTTTGTAAAAGTTTAAATTTCATCAGGTAGGCAATTATAATTTTTTTGTAAAAACTTAAAAGTTAAATTTCACAGATATTTTAATTTTAACATTAATTTTAAATACTAATTTATGTATATAGTTACTGTCCTTCTATATAGGTTCAGAGTTGATACAGTAATGTGTAATATAGACATCGTCGTTTATTAAACTCAGCCGCTTAATAAATTAAAATATATTTAGAACGGAAATGATTTTAATAAGTGGTGAGTTTTGTATACACAGATAGGCTAAATAACTAATTTTTCTTACAAAAATTATAATAAAATGAAAACTTAAAGTTAAAGCTTGCAAAATGTAGTACAGATCAAAAGAAGAATGACATGGGAGTTTTGAGCATAAATGGAAACCTTTGATCGTCCGAAAGCGAATGCATATCTACATCCAGGTTTGTAACTATTTTTAAATTGTATTTTTAACTTATTTTTGCACTAAAGTTAGTATAATTATCCTAATATTGTCTCATTAATTTAAAATCTATGCAGATAAATATCGCATTCAAATAAGAACCAGAATAACGAGATCTCATTTATGAAATATTCTGTAAGAGTAGAATACATTTATTTCATTGACATCATGTTAAAGCACTTGAAACACTAGGTAAATCTAATTAAACTGATTTCAAAGTATTTAGTTTAAATTAATCCAAAACCTAATAAAGTTCATATTGCGACGAAAGTTCATTTTGCAGTAAGTTTTTGTATCGTAATATTATGCAGAAGTATCTTTGTATAAGATTCATTTAATTATCATTTCTCAGTCTACAGGAGTAATTGTACATATGTTTTCAGCATTTGTAAAGGAGATAATAATGACGAAATCATTTTTGATGTGTGAATGTAAGTATTTTTGAATATATATCCAAACTGCCAATAAAGGAGAAATATAAAATGTAAGTAGAAATTTCGTGGTACGATTGATTTGAGTATAAAGTAAAAGAAGCTTATTTATGAAGATGAAGTAAAACCACGAATAAGATATATAGTTTAGAACGATAACAAAACTACAATATACACGTATATGCATATATGAATACATATGCATAAAACATACTGTTGCGTGCGTACGGGTTCGTTATGTATTGAATGCACAAATCGTTAAAAAGTTAACAAAAATTTATTATTTCCACAAGAAATAAATCAAAATGTTGAAATATTTCTTCAGAGATATTCGCACAATATCACAATATCTCAAACGTTCAGCAAAATTCAATTCAAAACAGATAAACTAATTCTATCTCACAGCGAAATCGCTACAGCATAAAGTAATTTAACAGCAGTAACAAACAGCAGTTCGCTTTAAACAGCTACAACTGCAACAGCACCTGCAACAACTGAGATGAGGTGTTTCAATTCGGCTTTTATAAGCTTTTTAATTATCAGTAGAACAATCTCGATTTTTCTAGATTTTTTTTGGATGGCAACAGTAATTACGAGATATTTATTCATTAAATGCACGCAATCTTTTATTTTTCTTTTCTTTTTTGTTTTTTTTCGACGTAGCTTTCTCTTCAAAAACGGGAAATATAAAGCAATTTTATTTACAATTCTAAATAAATAGCCAAATAAATATGAAATCCGTAACAATACTAATTGCAAAGCAAAAGGATTAGAAGTGATTTTAAACAAATTTTAGTCTTCATAATGATGTCGGAATTAGTAGTTTCTAACTAATATTAGATATCACAAACATAAAATTTGTTTTTATTTATTGACAAGTAAATCTCCAACAAAAACCAAAACGCACTTTAATATGAAATTCGAATTAAAAGCATTAATAAACATAATAATTAAATTAAAGTTTAAATAAACCTTTTACGTGTTTATAATTCTTGAGAATTTTCGAAAGAAGTAGTGACAAAGAAGTAGTGACTTCTCAACTGTCATCTGTAACGAATATAGTTCCTCATGAAATTTCATGAGGTCACGCCTTCAATTTAGCTTTAAGAGTAAGAGAATGTGAGTTATCATTAATGTGGTAATTCTTGTCATAGGGTTATCTGTAGTCAGTTCCGATCATGTCTTTTAGCATTGAAGAATCAAATACTTTTGACGGTTAGAGTAATCAGTGCTTCAAATAAGCATAAGATTTTATACCATTGGATGTTTTCGTCTCCAGAAATGCAAGCAAATAAAAACTAATACATTGTTCAGAAGCTGAATATGAGCTGCAGCTTAGATATGCGTAGTACGTAATCAGAAATTCAGGAAGAAGTGACAAAATTATAAATCTCATTTCATTTTTAGATTTTTTGATTCTGTATTTCCTGCTGCAATTATTTTTTATTGAATGGATATAAAGAAATATATTATTTTTTATAATTTACCAAGAAACTTTAAAATGCTACGGTGCCTGAAAATCGAATTAAATTTTGTTAAAAATCTGTTATGCAATTAAAACGTAAAAACAACCAAAATTATTTGCCTTATAAGGGCAACTTCAGATGTGGTTGTTTGATTTTATTTTTGAATAGTGATAGCGGCAAACAAAAAACCATAATATCATCTTATGTTCAGGATCTTAAAATGAATGTCTGGTTATTTTTGTGTTTTTAATGTGTAGAACATAGACATGATAGAGTCCTTTATAAAACATTCTTCGCAGTTATTACTTTAATACATAGACTTGGAGGATTTTTCTTGTTAATAGTTGTAATTCAGCTACATTTGACAACTAGTATTATAGTTACGTATAAAGTATACAGCATGATATTAAATAAAGCAAAATGTTAAAATGCTATGGCTTAAGCGATTCCATTGAACTCCATATTTGACCACAAGTGTCCAAGTGTTTAACATCGTTGTAACATTGGCAAGTTGAATCCACCAACGCGTTGCATCTTATAGGTAAAATAAAATTATTAGTTTCTTTTTCGAGCAAAACTGACTGCTTGTTTGTAAAGTATTTATAAAAATGTTAACTTTACATATGTATTCGGAGGATCCGAACAAACCATCTGCGCATGAACTTTCACAGTGAATAGTGGAAGGAAAATCTTTCAATAAAACATTAAGCTTTTTTTTTTTTAATTTTGAGTCTGAAAAGAACTTCTGTTAATATACGCATTATCTAAAGCGGTCTTTTCAACCATTGAAAGTAAAGCTCAAGAGGTGTGAACTAAAATAAACACGGAGATAAAGTATTTCAGAAAGAAAAGAAAATGAAAGAACACTGATTCAGTACATGTAAGTCACAAATACTATTTCAGTTTTTTAAATAGCAACTTTTCCTTTTGTAACTTTATTATTTACTGAGTTCTGCTTTAGAAAATTATCAACAGCAAAATTTATTACATTCCAATTTGAACTATAATTTTTTTCTCTATCAATACCCAAAAAAATTGAAAACATATTTATGATTCTTTGACAGATGGGATATAATTTAGATAATCTTGAGTATAGATGAAGAAAGCATTTTCGCTTGTCTGAGTATTTTGTATTTATTCTTTTTTTTTCCCACCTACGATAAAATATAAAATACACTAAATATTGACTTTTGTAGAAAATATTTATAAAAAAGTGTGGCATTTCTCAGAACAATATCCGTTGTCTACTGATAAGAAAGCCTTTTGTTAATGACTATTTCAGATATAATCATCCATTTTGTCCTTTATTCTAGCAAAATGCGTCTGGATTATTTAGCTTCCTTCTTCACATACTTTCGTTAATGCTCGTCCAAATCCTGCCAGCAACACATTATAAGAGAACAGTTAAAGAAAGTAGAGAATTTTTCCATTTATCGGAAGAATCACATTCTTTAGAAATGGAAGTAGTCATTCATGTGGGATATATTCAAAAGCTTGTAATGATAGGCTACATTCTTTTTTCGGTAAGAATAAAAAAAGAAAGTTAAATTCCTTATGGTAAAACTCTTAAAAGATGATTTTTAGATGGGAAAAAATGGGCGGAATAGAGTATTAGAAGGCTTTGTCTAAGAAACTAACTCGTATTTCCATCAAACACAATGAAAATCCATGAAATCCCCAGAGAGCAACATCGTTCAGTTACCAACACAACATGAGATGAGCTCCTACTATTCAATGGTTTTAGCGAGTAGACCATTGCTTGGAAGTGTAAAGCACTGATATATTTCATTTTATTATCTAACCATGAAATTAGTTCACACATTCTTGTACAAGTCCAGTTTTATGTGATTTATATTAATTATAAATTCCTGGCTCCCACAGTTGTCGAGAGACTAAATCTGAGGAAACTCGGATAGGCAGGTCGGTAATTTCGCCAAGATTACTTCGCTAAGGATTAATATCTAAATGCCGTGTCGCATAATTCACAAGTGCACATAAGTATAATCGCTAAGGGAAGGGTTTCAAAAATGGGCCAATGAGATTCTATTGTTCTTGTGACGCTGAAACGTTGAAACTGAGCATATGAACACATGTTGTTGTTTATGCTTTAATTTCGCATTTGTTTGGCAGTTATAAATGTGTGGCGTATATGCTGCTATTGCTATGTTGTTTTTGCTTTTTTTAGAGTCATTAGCTTGACTTCAGAGCAAGAAGCCTGAAAAATCAGCTATACTCTCCAGGAGATTCAAATTCTGGACATTCCACTGCCTTTCGGATGTGCTTTTAATTACACGGCAAAGGCGCGTAGTAATAAAGAAGAAATTCCCTTGCATGTTAACACAGGCTGTTTTAGTTGTTGCCAAAGATACTCATGGTAATTTCCTCTTTCTCTCTTGTAATGTGTAGTTTTCTTTGCTGGTATGATTTGGATCAGCATTAAGAAAAGCATGGGAGGAAGGAAGCTAAATAACACAGACACATTTTGCTAGAATAAAGCACAAAAATGTTCCCAAGCCTAGATTATGATTATATCTAAAAGAATCATTAACAAAAATCTTTCTTATCATTAGACATTCTTATCATTATATTATTCTGAAACTCTTTCTTATCATTATATTATTCTAAGAAATCCCATACTGTTTTTTATAAGTATATTCTTTCAATATTTAATGTATTTGGTTTTTATTATGGGTGGGAGAAAATACGAATAAATCTATAATATCCAAAAAAGCCAAAATCCTTTCTTCATCTATACACAAGAATACCTAATTTGTTTCCCTTTTTTCAAAGAATCATAAATAGGTTTTGAACAAATTTTTTTCGCTGTTGAGAGAGAGAGGGAAAATAGTTCACGATGGAAAGTAATAAAATTTTATCTGTCGATAATTCTGTAAAGGAGAACTGAGTAAAGGAAATGAAGCTACAAAAGAAAATGTTGCACTCTTAAAACTGAAATATGATTTATGACTCATATGGGCCGCATCATAGTGTTCATTCCTTTTCTTTTCTTTCTGAAATGTATCATATATCTATGCTTACAGGAGTTCACAGCTCCTGCAGCTTTAATTTTAATCTTTCAGAAGACTAATGCGGGTACTGATAGAATACTTTGCATAATGCGGGTACTGATAGAAGTTCGTTTTCAAATGGAAATGTTTTTAAAATGCTTAATGTATAAGGTATATCTCCCACATTCTTAGCGTGCCTTCGTGGTGTAATGGTCAGCACACTGAGCCGGTATTTCAGAGGTCCGCGGTTCGATCCCCGGCGAAGGCAGTGCATATTTTTCATGTCTCCTGCTACTAAATAACCTAATGTCTCTACACTGGCGCCCGAACTAAAAGGGTTGTGGATGATGACTCTCCACACCCAGGATTTGGCGACTAGGTCCCCTAAAACCCTAGTCGCCCTTTAAAAAGGGGAGTATATAAGGTATATCTCCCACATTCTTAGCGTGCCTTCGTGGTGTAATGGTCAGCACACTGAGCCGGTATTTCAGAGGTCCGCGGTTCGATCCCCGGCGAAGGCAGTGCATATTTTTCATGTCTCCCGCTACTAAATAACCTAATGTCTCTAAAATGTTGTTTCATTGAGAGATTTTTTTCTTTTGCTGTTCTGATAAAAGTTAATGCGCAGTTGGTTTAATAGGATCCTTAGAACCCATACATAAAGTTGACGACTTTTTAAAATAATTTACAAACACGCAGTCGCTTTTAAGGAGGAAAAACTATAAATTTTATTTTATTTTTGAGAAGTGATGCCTTGGTAGAGAATTTTCTAAAGGAAAGTGGGTCGTACTCCCTTTACACATGAAGAAAAACATGCAAACATCTGCGAAGTCTGGCTGTCCTTACAGATTCGACCTGCCAGTGGTATAGCGATCTTAAACATTTGGCTGCTTAGTTGAATATGGAGGTAGACAGAATCACTTAAGCTCTGAGATTTCACTCTTAACTCTCCATTTGTTTTTTTGAAAGATATTTTTTAACATAACTGTGCATGATATTTAATTATTTTCGTTGTGATTTGTTATTAATTGTCAGTTTGAAGTATAATTGGTGTTAATTTAATCATTTCATCAATATTCTGTGGGATTCAAAATTATCTGAGAGAAAATGTAAAAGTTGATAAAGTGGACCAAAGAAAGCAACTGAATATTTGTGAAGAAATGTCTTTTTAATCCCATACAGGGTGATATTGATAAACAGAGCACGAGCATTCTGGTCTCGTAAATAATCACTCCCCGGTATGCGCCGCTACACGAATTTGATACACACTGATAAGCATTTATCTGTGGATCTGCAGTTAAAACGGAACAACTAAACAGAGGAGGATCAGAGAACAACTTCTAACTTTGAATAGCTGCTTCGTTTTCACAACAGATTCTTAGATAAAATGCACGTCGATGAGGTCCACTTTCCCGTAACGATGCAATCGCCACAAAATTCGCACGAGATTTGACAGTTTACGCCAGCAAATGCTGCATCTAACTAATGCGAAACTTTCGCACCGAAAATTTACTTATTTCTATTTGCTCTTACATTTTGCCACGTAGTTTTCCATTACCCTGTATTTAGTCAACTATAATTATTCATACTTCTCAAATGATTTCGCATAAAAACGCAGAAAACATGAAATTATTACGTCTGTAATTGAAAATACGTCGCGTACTTTTAATCAGGAGTTCCAAAGGTCAGGTGTTCGAATGTCAGCGATGCATAACTAATTTTTTAATAAGGCTGTAATGCGTACTTCATTTCTTGTAACTCTCTCTAATAAATGCTTAACCCTAATTTATGAAAATTTCAATACAGCATAAATTTTTTGTAAAGTTTTAAATGCTGATGTTTTCTCTGTTATTTCAATTTTTTCCCTCTCTTTTCTTAATAACATCCTTTCATCCTTAATAGAGCTTCTTCAGTTTTCAAAATAATTTCTTAGATAACACACTGAATAACTGTTTAACAATAACGTATTTCCTTAAGTGAATTAATTTTTTTGTTGTCCATAAATTCTTGCAAAACATTTTGAAAAATGTTTGAATAACAATGTTCGAAATACTGAATTTTCTGCAAACAAACAAAGAGGCTCAGAGAAAAGAAGAAATTAATTCAGTTCCAAAACAAACTCTGAGACGTATCGGAATTTTGCTATACAGTTTTACTATACATTGAAGAGGAATGCGAAAAATAACTGAATTACTGTAGGGTCACATGAGCACATCTATGGAAGATTTTTTTTATTCTGAAAGATATTAAGGCTTTAAATTTGTTTCTCCTTTTTATGTTACCTCCAAATCAGTTCAGCTACATTTATTTTTCCAAGCATGCTGCTTTCTTAAGGAGATGTATAAAGTCGTTACTTCTTTATACATCTCGTAATTACTTTATATTGTAATCGGATCAGTTAATCAAAATTTAAAACACTCGAGTTTGATGGTTATATAGGAATTATTCAAGCTGCTTTTTAGCTATGCATATCTCAGTAAACGTTTGCTAAGAAGAGAACAAAGATTTGGGTTGAAGTACAACCCAGATCTTTATGATGGCTCCCAAACAAAATAGATTCCATTGACAAAAATGATATCTTAACAGATTTGGATGGTATATATCTTTGCCCATATAGGAAGAACGAATTTGAGGGCCGCCACTTTACTGTCAAATAATGAATATCTCATGATTAAAGGAAAATTGTCGATAAATATCTGCTGTGCGAAAGCATTGAAATTTGCATGAAGTGAACATTTCGTAATTAGAAAAATATCGCGTTTATTATATATATATACATATGTTTATATATGTGTGTGTAAGGTATAACAAAATACGATAGCTGCTTTAAAAAATAATTGGCGACCTCAAAATTAGCATTCTAAATTTGGTGCTCTTCCCCTAAATTCATCTGTTCTCCCGAATTCGAGATATTTCTTCGAGATATTTCGAGTAACGCTACTTGAAAAGGGCAAATAAAACTAAAAGTAGCCAACCATAGATTAGCTGTACTTGTACATTAAACTTGGGATAAATACCGCTGGCGATTAATTGTGTCGTTCTTCTGGTTCATTCCTTTCTCTAGCTACGTACCTTCTATGCTCTGCTAAAGTTATGTCGCCCATTAACCTGTGTTAACTGTATATAAGAAGTTATCGTAATTGCTAAGAGTTTATTGTCTACAAGGAATTATTCTAGTGTGCTTGGAAATCTGCAAATAAAGAAAAGATAATTAGCTGAATTTAGTTTGATATCAACGTCTTCCTCTCGTCGTACCACTCGACTATCGCGACTATATTTCAAAATTATTAGACACACACACAGATATAACAAAATATGATAGCTGCTTTAAAAAATAATTGGCGACCTCAGAATTAACATTCTAAATTTGGTGCTCTCCCCCTAAATTCATCCTTTCTCCCAAATTCGAGATCATTCGAAATTACGTAACTTTTTAATGCAGGTACCTGCTGCCCAATCAAATAATTGTAAACCAAAACTTTTCTCTTAGCTCGAATTGAAATTGTTACCTTCGTTTGAACTCCTGCGTTCCCTTTCGTTTGCGCTTTCATGCTGGCAACAAGCTTCCTTTTCACGCTGCTGCTTATGTGCCTGAAATGGGGTCGTAGCTTTTTATCTGTGTATATAAAAATTGTTTGTAGTCAAATGTGATCGAAAAGTAATTTGTTTGACAAAAATAATTTTGATGTGCCTACAGTAAAGATGGTGACTCGCAGAAATTAGTCTTGCCAACGTCTTTTCCTGCCTTATCCACTCAGTCATGTTTACAGACAGAAGTTAAAATGAACGGAATCATGACTGCGCACTTAGTAGTAATATCAACACAGAATCACACACACACAGTATATATATATATGTATTAAATCTTTGTGAATGAGAAAAGGCACGTTTTAGTCATAGCCGGAATGATGATAAATGTCACAGTCATACAGGTTGCGTATTAGAAGATTCGAACTTCGGAAAGCACAGCTAGCTTGATAGTCACATCATCACTTTGTTTTTTCGATAAATGATTTCTTCGACATCACATAAAACATCTCTTCTTAGTTTACAGGGCACTATGGGCGCTATAAGCATTCCATAATTTATACACGCGTACCCCATCTTTAAACAATAGATGAAAGCAGCAAAGCGAGGGCGTTAGCAAAACAAGTAAGTCACGCAGTGCAGCTTCTTTGAAGAGTAAATAGGCATGGTATGAAATCGGGAAGGAGAAGTTATAGTAAAGGCTGGAAATTATTAAGTAACTGGTTGATGCCAAATAATAGTAACTCTACAATGTATTTGATTAAATTTCATTTACGCATTTTTGTATGCAAAGCTAAATTTAACTTTTGTTATATGAACTTCTGAATGATTAATAATATCATTCTTTCTTCAATTCAATACAGTATATAAATCATTTTGAATGTAGTAAATCTTCCTGTTAAAAATTATTATTTTGAGGGAATATTAACTACAATTTTTAATTAGTTTTAGTATTGATCTTGCGGTCCTCTTAATCATCTAACTTACACGGATATTTAAATAAATTTAATTAGATCATGTATTTTTTCTTTCATAGTTACTTTTTCTTTTCACCAGCAAAACAAGTTAATAAGTAACTAGAACTTACTTTCATCGTGAAATGTGAAACAACTTTCTTTTCTGACGGCAACTTTCGTTAAAGGCTTCGAAATTTTAATAAACATGTTTAATAAAGTTTCAAAAGGAATTTTGTTATTCTAAAGATTAAAAGACGAAGTAATCAATTATATCACTTAAGCGTAAATGAAAATTCCATTTCAGTATCTAATTATTAAGCTCTTAACCAGTTCAAGACTGAAGAGATCGTATAAAATATTTTTAATTTAAGGTAATAAAAATGATGTAAACAAGCAGATGTTTGATTCTGTAACGGAAACCTTCCGAAAAAGGCTCTAGATCATGTTGAATGACAGATCAGTTATGTTACTGAAATATAGCGTAGAAAACTTAAATGTAAATTTAGAAATTAATTTCAGAATCAAATCTTTCATCTCTCATATTGAGGGCCAGGATATCAATATTCTGAATTTTTCATACTAAGAATTGGTACACTGCAAAATAAAAAGGGGGGACAGCTCTATATCTCCCGTTATATTGGGCCGATTGATGAAATTCAAATTGCGTTTTTCATTGTCTCGAAACGCGACTTAGGATATAAATTAGATTTATATATAGCATTGCCCTAACACATGAATTTTGACACAAAATCGGATGTTTTCTGAAATGACATTCCATTTTTTTCATATTTCCATTCTGTGACTCAAATTATGCATAGCTATTAAACTTTGTAATTTTTGGAGAAATTTAAAATTTTATCTTCGCTCATTTTTTCGGTTTGCGCCAAGAATAACTCTATGGATAACTTCTTAATTTACAGCAAACTGTTTTCCTTTCCTTTTTTTTCATTGTATGCAACGGAAAAATATTCATCGTTCATACTTTTAAATAATTTCAACAATTCAAAAGTTCGTAAACCACATTTGGCGTTATTATCGCTTATAACATATATGCCAAATTTCAAAACAAGGCAACATATGAATTCATGTATAACTTAAAACATTTTGAATAAAAATCTCTGATGTTTTGCACATTTGCCTAGAAATCCATCTACTTTAATATCATGTTAAAAATTTTATAATTTATAATATGAAATTGCTTTCGAAAAATTTATAAAAAAATATTTAAAAGTACAAATTTAAAAAATAAATCATACAAAATGTGCGAATTATATGTAGATTAGGCCTAAATTTCAAATTCTGGAAGAAAGAATCAAGAAAGTTTAATAAAAAAAGAGATATTAATAAACATATATCAAAATTCAGTTAGCAATGAGGAGGTAAAATTTTGAAAGCTAATTTTTTAAATACTACTAGCGCGAGTTTTACGCAACTTCGTAGTTTGGAATAATTTGTGTCGTAGAATCAAAATATGGAAAAAAAATTGGCATGTCATTTCAGAAAAAGTCCGATTTTGTGTCAAAATACATATATTAGAGCAATGCTATACATAAATCTAATACCTATCGTAATTCGCGCTTTCGAGACATAAAAAACGCAATCTGAATTTCGTCAATCGGCTTAGTAGAACGGGAAATATAGACCTGTCCTTTTTGTTTTCTCTGTGTACATCTAAATGTGTATGGAAAATAAAAGTGTATGCGTTTCTTTCGGTTTTCTTAGACTCCGTTTAAAAGTAATCTAGTGTTAGAGTCGCAGAACCTGAATATATTCATTTTCACTACAGGCCATGAAAATATGCTTCAAAGTTAATATCTCTTTGATAGACGGAGAGGTAGTGAACTTTAATACACTTATGTGAAGAAATAAAATTTTTGTTTAACTTGATGAATGCAGAGAGTTGAAAGATTACGTTGTAATACCACTGGGATATGAGTAACTTAGTCAGCTATATTTCATTAAAAATAAGGTGCTACTTATGTTCTGGGAAAGAAATTATCACTAAAAAATTTCTAATTATAAAAAAAAGATAAAGTAAAATTCTCGAAATTTCATTTTACCTTGTTGCATGTCAGGGTTAAATTAAAATATACGAATTCCAAGTCAACTGGACTTGGCTCAAGCACAAGCTGCATCCGCAAATGCTATAAATTCAAAAGATTTAATCTAACTTAAGTAGAAATTGCAATTTTCGCTTAGACCGCGTCAGAAACTCAAACGTGTAACTTATCTGAATCCAAATTATCTACATTCTACAGAATCCAAATCAAGACCAGCGTTATAGTCGTCTGCCGTTCAAATCTACGCTGTAATCGTCAGCAGCGCAACACTTCATCGGCATTGCAGCAGAGAACAGTAAGCTACTGCAGCTCTCGCAGATACACAATTATTCGTAATTTTTCTATTTTACCGTAAAACTGCTTGTAAACTAAAGTCATTGGCGCAACAGTCGTAGCTGGCCATGGCCTGCTGTGTCCCGATACCTGATTTCTTGACCGTCGGCCCCTGGTTTCATTAGCATATCCCTGGACAAGTGATCAGCTTACCGCAGGAACCCCGGTGTTTAGTCTCCAAGCGAACTTGGTACTCATTTTATCGACCCAATCGAGGGATGAAAGGTCGAGTCAACCTTGACCAGGACGAGGATCAAATTCTGGACCTGTTTTTGCATCTAATGGTTCTGTGAGACTAAAGGTGCATCCAAGAGATAATAAGAGGTTTAGCAAACAATAACAACATTTATTTACAAGAAAATATATGAAAATTTCAATCAATTAGAGATATATTATTAGGCATCTCTGCCTTCCACGTCCTACACCTTTAGCATCCTGCCTGCCACTGGCTATTGGAACGTACACAGCGCCCTCTAGCCGAATGGCGCGGGAAATACGTAACACTCCCCACCTGAACTCACTTGAGTTCACTTGCCATTGATTTATAACAATTTACATGCAGGAACCATTTTAAATTACATGAAAAAAAACACAAATAGAATATTACATCAAAATTGTTCACAATCACTTGATACACAAAAACAAATTATATGTTTTAACTTCTGAAGAAAATTGTTCAAATATCAAGCCTTAAAATATAAGCACACTTAAACTATCATTAATACACAGATAGAAAATTAACATGTTGCAACTCAATTAAACTAACATAATTAAGGATTAATTTCCAAATTATACACAAGTTGTACTGAGCGTTTTATTTGTCCTTTAGGAGTCTGAATAAGAAGAGAACGAACCTTTCCATCTCTTCCTGGATATAGCTCTAAAATTTTTCCCATCATCCACATATTTCTGGGATAACGCTCATCATTAATCAAAACAATATCATTCACTTTAAACGAAACTATTTTACCTGGTTGTGGAGAAATATAGGCTGATCTTAGATTAAGTAAATATTCCTTTCTCCACCTGTTCCAGAAGTGATTCAAAAGTGTTTGCTGATATTTATATTTCTTTACCAAAGAATTCCTATTAACATTAAAATTTTCATTTTTATGTTTTATTACAGGTAAAGACACCAACCTTTTACCAATAAGAAAATGAGATGGGGTGAGTGGAGAGGGTTCTGAGGGTTCGTTGTACAGATACGTGATAGGCCTGGAATTAACCAGAGCTTCAATTTCCGAAAAAACAGTTTCCAATTCCTTCAAAGAGAGAGAGGATCGTCCAACAATTTTCTTTAAGCAGGTTTTAACCGTTCGTATCTGTCTCTCCCAGAAACCTCCCCACCATGGACTTTTTTCAACTATAAAATTCCAAACTATACCTTTAGAAGCAAACAAATTTTTAACTTGATCATTATCTATTTGATTCCACCATTTTTTCAATTCACAATTTGCTTTTTTAAAAGCTTTGGCGTTATCAGAATATATAGTGGAACATAATCCTCGACGAGAAACAAATCGTCGGAATCCTAACAAAAAAGAATCAGCACTTATGTTAAGAACTACTTCTAAGTGGATACCTCTTGTCACAGCACAGCTGAATATAAGTAAATAACACTTTGAAGTAAAATCACGAACAAAAAATGGTCCGGCAAAATCCACACCGCATATATCAAATGGTGGATGCTCTTGAATTCTATCAGGCGGTAAAGGGGCAACCACCTGCATTCCAGATTTCACTTTGAATCGTCTACAAATCAGACAGTTATTTAACACCTTTTTCACAAAATGACGACCTTTAACAATCCAGAATTGTTCTCGTAAATGTGTTAAAGTTGCATCAACACCTAAATGGCACATTTTAGTATGAGAATCACAGATAAGTAGTTCAACAAATTTATCATTAGATGGAAGAAGCCAAGGATGTTTGGCTCGCATATCGTTACTTGAAAACTGTAAACGTCCCTTTAAACAAAGTAAGTTGTTATCATCAAGTTGAGGATTCAAATTAAATATGCGTGAACTCTTATCGATAGTTCCTTTAGAAAGAAGTTGGGTAAATTCTGTACTATAATGCTTGAATTGAGTAGCTTTGATCCAAAAACGCAAAGCTTGCTCGAGTTCTGGAGCACATATAGGTCCATTTAATTTTGTAGAATTAGGCTTAGAATTGTGCACAAACCTTTTAATCCAAGCAGTAACACGCAGTAATCTACTTATTCCGCTGAAGTCATTAACGTCCAGTAACGACGACATAGGTAAGTTTCCATTAGCTGAACTGGTTACCATGGAATTAACCAGTGCAGTCCGTCGCTCTTTCACTATAACACGTTCATCACAGATGTCAGTGAAATGATGTAGCGATTCTTGAAGGGGCCACGAGTAAAGCGGTTTACACAACCAGCCAGGCCCAGACCACCACAGAGAACTTGTAAGAATCCTTTTAGCCGATTCTCCTCTAGTAGTAAGGTCTGCGGGATTGTCGGAGCCACTGCAATGGTTCCAACACTCTGGTAGAGTCAGCGACTGCACTTGAGCTACTCTGTTGGCAACAAATGGTTTCCATTGTTTAGAAGATCCTTTCAACCAATGAAGGACGATTTGAGAGTCGCTCCAAAAGAAAATTTGTTTCGCGAAATTAGGAAATAGACCTTGTAAATAATTTCCTAAACGTGCAGCGAGGAGTGCTGCCATTAACTCTAATCTTGCAAGAGTCAAAGTTTTTAAAGGAGCAACCTTACTTTTTGACATTATAAAACTCACTTTGATTTGGCCATTGTGATTCACGTACCTTAGGAACGCAACAGCCCCATATGCCTTGGGACTGGCGTCACAAAACACATGAAGAGAAACTTCACTTATTTCTACACTTTCAAAAAACCTTCTTTCAATAGATACTGATTCAAGTTCACAAAGTTCAGAACACCATGTTCTCCATTTATTTTGTAGGTCACCTGGCAAATCTTCATCCCACTGTAGACCACGTTCCCACATCTCTTGCAGAAGAATTTTCACAGTGATTACAAAGGGACTAATCAGTCCACATGGATCAAATATCTTTGAAATAACTCTCAAAACGTGACGCTTGGTGATTCTAACATCAATGGAATCCCTAACATCTCTTAAATCTAATTTAATTTTATCTTCAATCGGATCCCACTTCAATCCCAAGAAACCTTTTCCTTGCCCGAAGTCAGTATTTTCCTCATATCCGTTTTCATTCCAAAGTTTATACAATTCCGGACAGTTAGTTTTTAATTTCCTCAAATGAAATCCCGCTGCTTTTAATATCTCTATGGCCGTAGAAGTCAAATGATAAGCATCTTGAACGGTATTGGCTCCATAGCAGAGATCATCAACATAAAGAAAAGAATTTAACATGTCATAACATTTTGGATGGTGTTCCTTAAATTTCTTAATGTGAAATTTCAAAACGCATGCCAAGGAAAATGGCGAAGTAGTTAAACCGAAAGGGAGACGATTTAAATGGAGAGTTTCGGTTGAATCACCTACCTCTTCGGGAAACCACAAAAATTTAAGGTATTTTCTATCTTCCTCCGCAATCTCTATCATAAGAAAAGCTTTCTCTAAATCTCCGCAAAATGCAACTTGATATTCTCGAAATTTAAGAATTATGTCCAATAAATTTGCATAAAGATTTACTCCCGATTCTAGAGACTCATTAAGAGATTTATTATTTTCATTAGCCTTACTGCTACAGTCATAAACAATTCTAACTCGAGTTGTTTCCTTGTCATCCCTAATTACTGCTCTGTGGGGCATATAATATCCTGAATTTTTATCTTCATTAACACATTTTTCCACAATCTGACATTCTAACTGATCCGATATAATTTGTTTATACTGGTCATAAATTTCTTGATTTTTATTTAGTTTGTGCTTTAACGAATCAAAACGCTTTTTCGCAACCTCATAATTAGAATTCAACCCAACTGCAGGTCCCAAGTTTTCCTTCCACATCAATCTACAAACGTACCTTTCCCCATTAAATTCCAGAGAATTTTCAAATTTTTCAATCAATTGATTGTCCCATTCAGAAAAGTTTTGTTTGTCTGACTGAAATTCTTCTATTTCCCAAAATTTTTTCAAATCGCACAAAATGGAAGAAGAGTCCATGACTAAACATATATTTTCATAATTATTAGTCAATTTATGACTTTCCTCCACTCCCGCTAGTAACCAACCGAAACAAGAATTTATCGCAGTAATGTTTTCATTTAACTTTACTCTCTGGTCATAAACAACATCCCAAAACGAATCGCATCCGATAAGTATTTCCGTCTGACAGTCGCCAGAAAATGAATCAGCCAAAGGTAAACCTCTTTCCTTCAACGCATTGCGAATAGATCCATCAGGAATTTTCAAGGACAAATTAGATATATATTCCGTTATGACAGCTTCTAACTCGTACGATTTCGAACTTTGATCCCTATTGCGCAACGTCAATGAAACGATACCGTATTCCTTCTCACGTGCCATTTTGTCTCCGAAAGCAAAAATAGCTATTCTTTCGTAGCGTATTGGCTTTAATTTTAATTCTTTAACTAATCGAGATGAAATAAAACTTCGATGACTACCATTGTCTAAAATAACATTAGTTAAGACTGAATTTTTGTCCGAACAGGCTAAAACTGTACATGTTTGTAAAAAGGGCTTATTTTTGGTACATATATTACTATGAGACACAGAAATATTCTCGGCGTTTTTATTAGATTTAGATTGCGAGTCATTCAAAACAGTTTCGCTTTTCACTTGCTTCTCACAACCTCTCATCGTAACATTAACGGGTTTATTTTTTCTACACACTGACTCATGATGAAAATTGCTTAAACAATTTTTACACGATATTTTTGCCCTGCATTCGCGAGACATGTGATATTTTCTAAAACAACACCAGCATCTAGATTCAATCTTCAGCTTATTTATTTTTTGTTCTACATCCAATTTTTTACAACTTACGGAATCGTGATGACCGTCACAGAATAAACAAACATTTTTTATTTGTGTATTTAACGCTGAAGCGGTTGATATATTTTTAGGCTTTGAATAGTTTTTCTGATAAGTTTGACCACTTTGATAATTTTGGGAAAAGGATCGTTTCGTTTCGTAACTTTTTAGGGGGCTCATCACAGTTTCGGCAATTTCCCTAGATTCGACTTCATTCCTCAAAAACGTAATAATTTCCGAAACCTCACAATTCACTTCCCTATTTCGTTTTCGGTGAAAATCTAACACCAAATCTTGTGGTAGCAACTTCAATAATACTGGATTCAATAAATGCCCATATGAACCTTCTGTTACATTTAATGAACGCAAATTTCTTATATTAACTTCTATTTCATCGTATAATTTACGCAAACCCTTAACATTAGACGAACATCTCACGGGTTCTAAGCTTAATAATTTAGTCATGTAAGAATTTATAATAGAATCAGTTCTACCATATCTTTGTTTTAAAAGCTCAAGACATGAGTCATAGTTTTTTTCATTTAATTCAAAACCCGCAACAACGTTATATGCAGGACCAGAAAGAAGAGATTTTAAATACTGGAATTTTTCAATTTTCGTAAGTGAATTGTTTGAACCGATTGCGCTATCAAAACAGTTTAAGAATTCCATAAATTTGCCAGAATCACCAGAGAATCGCGAAATTTCTAACTTTGGTAATTTTAAAGCTGTAACGGTATTTTCCGAAACACTAGATGTGTTAAGAACTGAAGAAGACCGCTGAACATTTTCTGCTGCTAATTCTTTAATTTTGCTCTTTAGTTTAATCTTAGCGAACAATATTTTGTCATCGTATTCTTCCGAAGCTTTTAATTCACTTTTAAATTTTTCCGGATCGTCTATGAGTGCTTCCACCTCTAAATCATGGCTTTTCAAGATCTGCTCTTTCGTTTCTAATAGTTCCAGTAGTTCTGATAATGAACTTACGTCTTCGACAGCTTCATCGAGCTTCTGCACTCTTTTAACTAGTTTAGTAACACTAGCGCGAACGTTACTTCGTTTTTCAATTATTTTCGAAAGCTTATCCATATTAACTCTGAATTTGTGAGTTCAAAAGATCTTACCTCCACAGTCCAGTATGCAACCCAAAAGCGTACGTACAGTATCCAAACTTCTCAGAAATATAATCCAGTAATGATGACTAATTACTTCCGATATTCCACATTCGCGGACAAGATGCACCAATTTTGCATCTAATGGTTCTGTGAGACTAAAGGTGCATCCAAGAGATAATAAGAGGTTTAGCAAACAATAACAACATTTATTTACAAGAAAATATATGAAAATTTCAATCAATTAGAGATATATTATTAGGCATCTCTGCCTTCCACGTCCTACACCTTTAGCATCCTGCCTGCCACTGGCTATTGGAACGTACACAGCGCCCTCTAGCCGAATGGCGCGGGAAATACGTAACACCTGTGATGCTGCTGCGGAACGCACATCGGGCCTAAAACTTTTTATAGCGACTTGTATTTTACACTAAAACCACTTGCAACACAGATCTACATTCAAGCGCAACATATTGTAGTCGCCAGAAGCACAATACTAAAGTATTGGCAATGGAGCAGTGAGCAGCAAGTCAAATCCCTTAGGCTGCTATCACACGGCCGTTTGTTTCAGAAGGACAACCGTTTGGAACAATTTTTCGGCTTTGTCACGTGATATACAACAACCAATCACCATAGATCACTTTGGGGTTAACATATAAAGGGGAAACTGGTTCTCTACTGCAAACACGAAGGCTACCAAAAATAGCTATTTTTAGCTCGATGAGGGATTCGAAGCTGATAGCTGATTGGCTGAAAACGAACAACCTGCAATTTTTACCGAACGGAAGGAAAAAATCGCGCGTCTTTCTCTCAATAGTAAACCAGTTAGAAAAGTTGTACGAAACAGTTGTTCCTGT
The DNA here is from genome assembly GCA_000611955.2 of Stegodyphus mimosarum. NCBI lineage: Eukaryota > Metazoa > Arthropoda > Arachnida > Araneae > Eresidae > Stegodyphus > Stegodyphus mimosarum. Next base: position 39,530 of record KK122435.1, on the reverse strand, counting down.
GAAACAAACGCCGTGTGATATGGGCCAATTCCCGTATTTTACAGTCAAATTGTTTGCCACTCAAATATACTTTGTAGTGCAACACGCTGCAATTGACAGTCGCGCAACACTAAATCGGCAATGCGGTAATTGACAGCAGGCCAAATCTCTTGCACGTCTACTCGTAATCCCTCTATTTTACAGTAAAAACTACTTGCCTCTCAAATCCACATTGTAGTCGCCAGCAGAGGAGCATTTTATCGGCATTGTAGTAGTAGACACAAGGCCATCTTCTGTATTGTTGCACAAACATTAATATATATAATATGTCTATTTTCTTGGACAGAATAAAGTGTATAATGAGCAATTGTGCGAACTAATATGCAGGTATCGTAGCATGTGTCTATGGTTATTCGTGTCGGAAAAGAAACATTCCTTCTGGAACAACAAATCTTGCTTCTGATGCTTCCATGAATATGTTTGCATCTTCTTTTCTTTATTTAAAGACATCCTACCCATATTAATGTCAGGCATTATCCCTTCCTTAGGAAAAACTCTGAAACTACTTCCTTAGGGATGGAAAATTCCATCAAAGTACTTCTATTCGATTGCAGAAACTTTGTTGGAAACTTAAAAAGAGCTCGGCAAGATTTTCAAGATTCCTTTCTTGATAAGGTAATCGCCGACAAAAAAGTGTTAGTTGTAGGGGAACCACGGAGTCTCAGATTCTATCCTCCTGAAAAATGTATATTAAAAATCAATACTTAACTGAATTTCCAGTGAAGAGCGCTCTCGCTCAATCATCTGAGCTCCTTTGGTGATGAAGTGCATTTTGAACTGTGTTTATTGGCTATTTCTGTAAAGTTTTGGTATTGGAATTTCGTAGAATACTTTAAATGCATGACACTTCCAACAGTTAAGTATGATATGCGGGTGGGGTGGGCTTCAACCTATCAACCACTTATCCCACCTCATATTCGAGTTCTAATTCATAGACGTTTCTCATGCTAGAGGAATCTGGGACTTTAAATATATTTCCACAACTTAATTGCTTATTTTCATAACATGTGTAAACGGTAATTGCATATTAAGTAACCTTTTCTAAATTGTACTTTTAATTCTGCGTACTATCGCTTATATCTACATGAAAGAAATAATAATTTCTAGAAAATAACAAGTAAATATATGTAGAATAGTTGCTACATTTCATGAGCATAAAATTCACACAATACAGGGCTATAACAAAGGATTCATTGGTTTTGAAAGCCTGTATTTTAAAAAATGTACATGAATTAAACTAAAATTCTAGCAAATATTAATCAGAATACTAGAAATGTTTGAAGTGTGTTCCTTGTTTGAATGTTTGAAGGCATTCATATAAGTATTAATTTTGATTTTCACTACATGTATTATAAATTTACCCTCTGATGGTCATTAGAGCAAATTCTATATTCGCCTAGAACTACTACAATACTTCTAGCAAAAGAGACATAAACAATTAATCTTGACTTATCCCTAACGGAAAAAAAAATCACTTGGCTTAATACCTGCAGACTGCAGTGGTTATATGCTAAGTCATCTTTATTGTCACAATCAAACAACTGATATGGGAATTCAGATATTTATATATTTCATTGTGCCAGTGAAACGCAGTCCAGTCTTGTAGAATGCAAAATTTTCTATTTCATCTTTCATTAAAGAAATAACCACGGTTTCATGGTAACAAAACGTGACCTGCTCGTCATTCAGTGTTCTCCAAAAACAAAGTGATCCCATACACATCTTCTGAAAAATGGCTGAGATAACGTTTAGTACTAGGAGTCATATTTCTATTCAATTAGAGAATTGCTTTCTTTTATGCTTTGTATCCGAATATTGCTTTAAATTCAGTTTACCATTCTGCACAAAATACATATCTCTTCATTACTAGCAAATGCATTGTCTTCCAATGCATCTTACACGCGAATGCAAAAATTCGTTTCGTTAATATATCCATCTGGCTCTAATTATTGGAAAATCTGCAAAGAATAGGATTTAAGCTAAAATAACCGCAGCAAGCTGTGAAGTCGTGATTGGTTTATGCGCAAACTATCCGTAACTTTCTCCACTGTCTCTTAGAAATGCCTGGCCGTATAAGGCCCTTATCTGTATACCTTGTTCTCGAATTGTCGATACCATCACAAGTTTGCTGTATCTCTAACGCACTCGCTTTGAAATGCTTTTTTTACACTAAAAATGGATAAACATTAAATTGAAATACAGAATAGTTTCTCCGCTAAACGTTATTTTAGTAACAAAACATTTATTTTTTACACCGTACACGCATAACAAAACATTTATTTTTTACAACGTACACGCATAAGAACTTTGATCACGTGCATTTTAAAATTTGCAGTATTTTCTTTTGTTGCGTGAACTAAAAATATCTGTATATATGTTGGAAATCATACGATTTCATAACCTGATGAATCTTAGAAACAACTGAAAGGATTTGCGTGAGAATTACGTACTCATCAAGCGCAGGATCAAGCGCGCTTGTTAATTACAATTTGCCTTTCCTTAATTCCTGCTAATCTGAAACCGCACTTGGTTCTAGCTATGACTTTTATCATTTGATGACCCTGACATCGTTTCTTACCTGGTTGAAGGCTACTTGAAGAGGCAAACTATTTCAATCTTGTAAACTCTACGGAGGTTTCTGTATATGAGGATTACATCCAATCTGACCAATAAAAAACTAAATAAAATTGATCATTTCTTTCCTTTTCGTCTTACTTTTTCGCCTTCCATCATATTGTTGCTTGCATACGGGTTCGTTATATATTGAATGCACAAGTCGTTAAAAAGTTAACAAAATTTATTCTTTCCACAAGAAATAAATCGAAATGCTAAAGCATTTCTCCAGAGATATTCACAAAATATCACAATATCTCAAACGTTTAGCAAAAACTCAGTTCTAAAGAGATAAAATACTTCTATCTCAGAGCGAAATCGCTACAGTAAACAAAGAGCAGTTCGCTTTTTGCAGCTACAACTACAACAACAACTGAGACGATGTGTTTCAATTCGGCTTTTATAAGCTTTTTAACTATCAGTAGAACACTTCAAAAATCATCTGCGTTGCCCAGGAAATATAAAGCAATTTTAATTATGATTCTAAAAAAATAGCCAAATAAATAAGAAATCCGTAACAATATTGCAAGTATTGTTTTAAAAATTTGGACGACAGGAGCACCACACAAAAACTCGTAATCTATTATACGCCATTATATTTCGGCCCAAGAGCGGCCGAGCTGCAAAGTCGCTGAACATTGGTAGTTCGAACCGGGGCTCGAATTAAGGCGAGCGGGCTGGCTGCATGAGCATTTTCGCAGTTTTCCCCATACGAGCCAGTTTTCCTTAGAAATTCCTCCACGAAGGCATCCTTTCCGTTAGACTGGTAGCCCTCGAGTGCTTTGCCGTAATTAGAAATAAACCATAAATAAACCAGTTGTATTTAATTGGCTTATAAAATAATTAATAACTTTTTACATGTTCTTGTTAAATGACATTTCCTAGCTATATTAGAAAAATTGTTATTGTGAAACAATTTCCTTTCATTACGAGCAGGCTATAATGCAAAAACTCTGAATAGGAATCTTTTGTGGCTAAAACAATTCCGAAGTATATAAAATAGCTAGGCTGTTATTTTATACACTTGAGAATTAATTAAGCTACGTAATTTAAATTAAGCAAGAATTTGTGTGCTTTATAAAAGTATCTGTAACTTTATTCATTTTTAAAACATGAAGCTTTTTTTCTTGAAAAGCGAAAAACACGTGTTAGTTGCATTTATTTAAAGGTCTGTGAAAATTAAAATAAAATTCGCTTGTTTTTCCCTTGGAACAAAAATCATTTTCAGTTTAAGCGCATTCAAATATGATATAAGAAAAGTTTACTTGCATGGCTTCTGTTTTAATATGTTCCACTAAAAGTACTTAAAGGTTACTAAGGAACTTAATCAAGTACTAAAGTACTTAAAGTTAAGTACTTAAGGGATTAAAACATTAAACAGGATTATAGGACTAAATTTAATTGGGAATTGCGGAATTCGTACATCTACATCTCTGTGCAAAAATGACTAGAAATAATAAAAGCGTTCATATTAGCAGTAATTAAAATGGGCTTACAAAGAGAGATCAAAGAAAAAAATTTTAGATCTGACAAATAAAATATTTTCTAAAGCTGGAATTCAATTTTGTTAATTTTTAAAAGTTTTTTTTATACTACCATCAAAATTCATCTACGAATAATACATCTTCGCAGAGTAGAACTTAGAGCACATTCATTAGTTAAGTTAAAGAAAAAGGGAGTAAGTAATTGCCCAGAATTTGAAAAGCCTGAAATGAAGTGCACTCAATGAGCATATATCATACTTTTTAAAAATATTTATTCAAAGCAGTGTAAGAGAATAGAAGGAAGAACGTTTTGTTTCTACTCTTAAATTTATTTTAAGAACGACAAAATGCTATTTTTTGAGATGTGACATACGAAAACACTAAATTAAATGAAATTTTCTTCTATGCCTCTCTTGTGTATAAAAGATAAAATATCTAATAGGAATATGTGTGGGTTTAAATTCTGGAAGTGGATAAAGTTTAATATTTGAGTAGTTTTAGTATTCAGTAGAAATGAGAATGGCATTTTATTATTAATCAGAGATTTTTTAATTAATTTGAGTTCTGTATTATCCGATAAAATCTTGTAAGTGTGATTTTTCTCGTAATTTATTAAATTGTTGATGGTCACTCACGAAATCAGCTCGTATACTATATAGTATGGCAGTGAGCGCAAACGAACACAGCTTTCATTACAAATCTACGACTGACACATATCGCGCACACTTGAGACGAAACAATAGCTTAATTTAGCAACCACCAAAGGGTTAAATCTTCTCAAGTGATACTGAACCGAGATCACAGGAATTCCACGTAACATTTCTCATACATCAATTTATTTTCCAAAAAAAAAGTCTTAAATGCCGTTGAAAAGTTACTTTCTCAAAATAAGTAGTAGGAATCTATTTCACCTTTCGACATTTGAATGCTTAAATCAATAACTAAACTTTGGAAAATAAGCGAAGAATGTTTTGAAACTCAACAACTGAAGGGGCGTTTGTAAGAAAATCCGAAATAAATCCCCTTTTCCTTAGGTCCAATTTTATTTTCAAATTTCATGTGCGAAAAGCCATTATTTACGATAAAAACAATCTATAAGAACACATAATTAGAAAGCAAAATTAGGTAAAAACCAACCTTGGTTTGGCTTTGGGTTTATAGAATTCAAGGCTTGTTTTTGGCTGACTCCCGTGTGCCTTTCTCTCTTCAAACACGCATTTTTATTTTTAAGAATTCTATATAGCGTTATAAAGTAAATATTTTAATATATCATAAAGGATAGACCACAAAAATAGGTGAAAAGTAGCTCTTTAATTTTATTTTACGCAAAAATTTATGGAAATTCATTAATGTGTGGAAGATAATTTGACACTAATAACGTATAGTATACATTCGCGAAACCGTTTGCAATCCCGATTCCCTATCCATGTCTCATTCCTTTAACTTTTTCTTTTATTTGAATTTTCAGTTACCTGAAGTAAAATCGGCCCACATTATCTCGAGTAGTCAAGATAATATTGTACATATATGTTTCATGCATAATTATATTCGTCATATAATTTTACCTGTATATCTATACTTTTTTCTATACAGTAAAAAATAATTTAATGTCCCTCTTTCGATAACATTTAATGCGATGTTCAAACTGGCATGCAAGGGAAGAAGATTTATTGGCGATAGATAACTATTGAATACATGAAAGACGTTCAGCAGTGCTTGAGCAACAAAAATAAAATAAGGAAAAACTTAGATTCTGAGATTAATTGGGTTTTCTTTATTTAATTATGGCAAGTACTCAATACTGACATAGAGTGAAAAATTTTAAAAAAGGTCGCTATTTTTTTCTGTTTTCCAAGAAAAAGTTCTTATACACAGGCGTAAAATGCGCATTCTAGAAAACTTAGTGGCAAGATTGAAATACTGCAACATAGCCAAATCGTAGCATTATTTGCATAACTGAAAATTGTTTTTAAAGTTTTGTATAATTCTTAAATTATGATTCTAAATTAGTAGTAAAACTACGTAAGAATATCATTGAGAAATTTTAGCATTTGAAAACTTTAAATTATTTGTGCTAAAATGTTTTCAACGTAAAAAAATGTAGCAATATTATAGATTAAAGAACGGTAACAATATTATAACACAGTTGTATCTTGAGCAATATGAAATGAAAAAAATGACCACTAAAATCAAAATGTATTATTTAATAAGCCAGTTATGAGAATTTTAATTGATTTTTATATCCAACTCTTCAAGGAAGACGATAAAAAATTTATAAAAATCTCAATTTATAAAAAAATTAAATACCACCGTAAATATTTTGGTGAGAAGGAAACTTTTTTATTTTTAGAATACGTATACATTTTTACTAAATATGACTAAAGAGGGCGAACATAAATTTGGATTTTGTAATTTTTAAAGGTACTTACATATTAGAGAAATCTTCTCAGCAGAAGTAGCCAATATTTCAGAATGCTCTAAAATTTGGTGACAATGGGCTTGTCATTTTTTCCGTTTTAGAAAGCAATTTCGCTATTTTCATGTGCGCTCTTTTTGTTAAATTTTAGGTTTGGTAAATTTTAGGCAATGAAAAATCTGCGGTAAGATTTTTCGATGAGTTAAATTTTAACGTTTAGTTCTCAGATTTTGAATTACTATTCGTTGAAGTGTTATGAAAGCACTACATCATTAGTGTATGTATGTATGGTGTAAGAAACATACATTTTTATGACGGCGAAGTTAAGGAAGAGTTATTATAAGCCATTATAAATTATAGAACAAAAAGGTGAAATAACAAAATTTAAAAAAAACATTTAAAAGATCATTAAAAATTAAAATTAGAATTTTGATTTACACATTTTTTAATCTTGCATTTCCCCTCAAATTAATTTTCTTCACATATTACTCTAATAACACTAATGGTGCAGTCATTTATATAAGGCTTCAGTTAATAATGATTTCCAGCTTGTGAATGGGAGTATGATATGAACTGATGGTGCAGCCATATATAAGGCTTCAGTTAATAATGATTTCCAGCTTGTGAATGGGAGATTTACCAAAAAGGATAAAGCTGAACTATAACTAAATCACCTTGAATCGGATTTTCAGCTTAAACACATCACATCCCTTTTCTCACTTTGCTGTCTTCCGAACTTACTCTCCGTTTGTGTATTAAAAGTATAAAAAACTCTGAAGTAAGGGCACGATTAGTTAATTTGTGTCTTTACAAAACTCTGTTTTTTTCTACAAAAAAAGGCATTGTTTTCAATCAGTAAATGAATCCGTTAATAGACAACGATTGCAAATATAATCTTAAGTTCTCCTAACGAATTGTTGTTGAAGAAATATTATCCATATTTTACAAATAAAAATTAAATTCTATAAATTCTTTTGTTTGAATTCTGCAGGAATTTGAGGCTGTCTAATTTTAGTTTCATAATGTTTTCATCCCTCGTGAGAAAGAAGAATTTCGAAATTTGCATTTTGAAGAGTAAGTTCTAAGCTATTAAGTCAAAGAGAATTTACTTTATTTGAAACTTCGTGTTCTTAAAGAGAAAGCATTTTAAAATTTAGCAGCAATAATTGCATATAATTTTATAAAGTAATGAATGCACAACGCTGTAGTGATATTAAGTTTAACCAATATTACCTAGTTTCTGCAAACCAATATATGTGCATTTATCATACATTTAGAATAATCAATAGATGTAAGCTTTGGTTCCTTTCAGCAAATATGTGACTATAGAGCTCTATGACGTACTCAGCAAATCTATGTTGAATACAAATAAATGATCTTGCTTCTGCAAATGATCGTGGTATACAAAGGCTTAGAATGTACAGCTACTTTCTGAGGTTTCCTCGATTTGCAAGCTTCAGGGATTGATTAAGCAGTGTTGGCTTGCCTCAGATTTTTGTTTCTGTTTCATGGGTTCATGCACTAGATTATTCGGAAAATAACATCACTCTCATGTCACGGATATGTGTTCATTCTATATTTTGCTCCAGAGAATAGAAATACAAATATTATTCTTCAAGATTTTCTCTATAACTTCAGAATATTTATCTCAAATATTCTGCTGCCTGAATGTATTTACTGAATATTCTTCAAAACTACTTTTTTAAAATTTATTTTGAGAATTGTATTTTGAAAGTTATTCTTTTAATGTAATATTATCGATACTAAATCTATGTGGTAACAATATTAAAACGAATTAGAGTTTCACGTTAAATAAGAAAGCCCAGATTTGCTAATTAAGGATGGAAATATGCATATTACTAATAGTTGAACATGTTCCTCAAATGGAAATCTATCAACATGAAATGTTAAGTTGGTTTTTAAAAAGCAATGCTACTTGGGCAAGTTCAAATTAAATGCTTGAGACGAAATTACTTAAATATAAAGTATTTCAAGAGTCAAATGGTAATTTGTAATGAAATTTTACATCATTTCAATGTTGTTAAGTACAAGGTTTTTTTTCGCCACGTTATCAAAAACGCTTGTTCTGTATTTTACCAAATTTGCAGTACGTTTTACTTTACATGCATCTGCAATTATATTATTAACATGTTACTTATATTGTAGACTGTTTGTTTGTCATTTAAATGAAAACAAACTGCTGTTAATTTTTAACATATTTCGAGGAAAGATTTCTTTTAATTTCTTTATATTCTGCATGCTAATTGTTCTTAATCTATTCTACTAAGCCAACAGAAGTTGTCTACATACGCGAAGTCATCTAAAAAAGTCATATAAAGATATACTTAAGAAAAGCCATTTTGTATTAACAGATTTATCCTCTAACTCGATTGCCTGGATAAATATAAATTACGAATTTAAATTTCTTTTTTGGATTTTAATGGATATTCGATGACGATTCAACTTAGGAGTAAATGGATGACCATTAAATCCATTAATGAGAAAATTGTGTTCTCACAGAAAGTTCGCTTCATGATGAATATAAAAATTAAAACGCAGTTAAGTATAAAATGTATATAATGTAAAAGATTAACATGTGTAACTGATTACATTTCAAAATTGAGTTTGATTATTGATTGTCCGTGAACTGCATTTTTTTTTATCGGTGATGAAAAGTGTATTATGAAAATCAACTGAACTTGTTTATCTGATAGTGAGAACTCTTTTTATTCTTGAGTTAAAAATTCCTTATGTAAACAGTGAGTAATCTCTCTCTCTATATATATAAGCGTACACGGGATCTCCGAAACTATATACCCGATTGACTTGAAATTTTGCATAGCTACTCATTCCACCATGTAGACGCGCACTAAGAACGGATTTTATGTAAATTCTGTCCAAAATGGATTTTTGTTTACCATCAGAGGCGGCACAAAGTCAAAACTCTTTTTTGTGTGCGTTTTGACTGTGATTCACTGACTGTTACTATATTTCCCGACTTTAAATTTAAAAAAATTACATTCATTTTCAGTTCGAAATTAGACATTTCGTCCTTATGAGAAGTCTAGGTTCACATTCAAATAGATATTGTGCCCAGCAAGGCGGTGTTAGCTAGTCTTAATCATAAACCCACTGCTAATAACTTGCATTGTTTGCGTTTCGTGCATATTCGCGTAAAGAAAAACAATTTTAATGTGATGGAGGTAGGTGTTTTGAAAGATTATTAGAATAAAAAAATATATATTAAGTGCATTAATATGGGCACAAAGGGTATCAACATAGATTCGTGTAATTATGAAATTTAAAAAATTGCTGTTAATTTAATGAGAATGAGAATTGTTATCATTGCTCAGAATTACTTCATGAAATATAAATAAAAACGCATCCTTATAAAATTAACTTAGACAAATATTTAAAGAATAGTATTTAAATATGACTTGAGGCCAAACACAATTACGTTAATTAGGTAGAAATCGGCGGCGAAAGGTACTCTAATCTCAGGAATAAAGTTTAATAACTGAACTTAAATGTATGTATATCAATAGAATTCCAGTTTAATTCCTTTGACATCTTTACACATTACCTTCTTTTTGAGCGATAAATGCAAATAAGCATTATATTTGCAATGCAAATTTTTCAAAGTAATGTCTTCGGCAGTTCTTAAATCTATTTAAATAGTCCTTTTAAAATACATCGTAAAACCACTACTAAGTAAAACTTGTCATCAGTTTGGAAGTGTCGAGACAAGTGTTATTAACACGTTGACTGCCAATCACGCGCCAGCGCGTGATGTGGGGTGATGTCTCAGTAGCCAGTCACGCGCTGGCGCGGGAAAATCTTTCACTGATTATTCATTCTCCAGTTCAGTTGGCATTGCATGCAGGGTTTTTCTGATGGAATTGGCATGGAGTAATGATTAGAAAGTACGTATAAATAATTGTGGTTTCGAAATTAATATTTTATTTTTTTATTAAAAAAAAGTATTGTGATATGAGTTGTTCAGATGATGATGCAAAGCCTTCGCATCCCAAAGAAAGAAAAATTCAAAATAATAAGGCTCTAACAAATGAAGAAATAGTAAATTTGTTGTCTGAATTATCAGACGAGTACCCGAGTGATTTTGGTTATAATAGTGACAGTGACGAGGAAATCTTTCTTCCCACTCATGACCATGATATTTCGGATTCGGAAGACGATGATGATGATGAGGATGAAGAAGAAGTCGCGCAAGAGGCTGCATGTCAGCAAGATGATTCAACTATGGTGGAAAACATAGTTTGGGAAAATGATTCTACATCTATGAAACTATTCCCTTTCATGAAATCGAAAATATTCTTGCCAAAGAATTCTTGCCCATGGCCCACGAAAATATTCTTGCATATTTTGCAAATGATGATGCACAATTCCCGCTTTATCTATAATAAGTATTCCAATGGAAATACATCGCTGTATAACTATCGTTTATCCGTGATACGAAGTTTACTGAAAGAGCCATCTGTTCTTAGTGCTCCTGTGCGTAATCAGCCTGAATCTGAACATTTGCTCAGTACACGGGAAGAAAAAAGAGCGGGAAAGATTCTAAGAAAGCAATGCAAAAGTTGCTATTCCGAAGGGAAACGTAAAGACACAATATATGTCTGCAAATTTTGTGAAGGATCTCCTGGTTACTGCTTAGATTGTGCAAAGATAATACATAAATAACATTCTAAATATGTCCTTTGTAATAATGCGATTGTGATTTTCTTGAAATAAATTCATTTGTAAGATGTATAATTGTTGTGATACAGTTTTATATAAAAATAATGCTTACTGTCACTTATTTTCTTATTTTGTTTCACTTTTTACATGTCCCGCACCAGCGCGTAATGTGGCATTTGGCGAAAAATTTGACATGTAGTGCCAATCACGCGCTGGCGCGTAATTATAAAATTCTTCAATGCAAAGCTTAAATAATACTTAGGCATCACATATTTATCTTTTATTACTATTTTTAAGTCATATTTCTTACAATAAATATGTTGGCATCTGGGTACAAACTACTTCCATGTGAGGGCATTAACTATCAATCTAACTCTAAGTGACTGGCAGTCAATGTGTTAAAGAGCGTTAAGTTTTTTCGAAACGCTTTTTGCACAGAAATGACAAATTATATCATTCAAATGAGCTCATATTGCTATTTTTATGAAAATTAAGTGCAGTTTTAATTTCTATTTGAATGCATTTATCATTAAAATGAAGTGTTTATACTTTTTACTGATGTAGTGATACTGCAGTATTCATTCATGTAGGTAAAGGCATTTATAAAGATGCTTCATTAGATATTTCATATTTAATTTCTATAAAGGTATATTTTGTTGCAATCATCATGGATGTTGATAATAGCAACAGCCATCTTTTGGGGAATAGATCTAAAATATAAAAGAAGTTTCTTTCCTCAGTTTGGTTTTAATTAATAATAGAATGTTTATTTATTTGGAATACAATTCTTTGAAAAGTCATAGAAATAAATTATATTTTTAAAATTAATATGTAATTATTAGGTATATGAATATATACCTAAAAATTATATATTATAATAACCAGTAATATATACGAAGGAAGATTAAAATAGTATTATACTAAAATGTATAATTTAAAATTATGATTTAAGTTATTTACAGTTATAGAACACGAAAGCAAAATTAAAGTAATTACTTTTTCTATAGTAATTCCTGTACTTGTAACTATTACTCGAGTGTTTAGAATTATCAGTCATCATTACAATAGACATAGTGCAAGAACATAAATTTGCTTGTAACGACAGTTTAAGAAAAGAAATGAATAAACATTGTACTCTGAACTAGTTTAGAAAGAAATATTTTCTTCATTTATCCTTTGCATATTAAATTGAAAGAAAAATAGGATCAGTTACGACTAATCTTCCCCAGGTAAGTCCTTTGAATTTCATGTAAATTACGCCAATTTTACGGTTAGTTATAAAACTGTTATTTTAGAATTGATTGTAATTTCACAGAGTAAAGTAAGAATGAAGGGATAACAGGCATTAAATGTATTTACCAAGAATGTAATCACATTACTTTGGAAGTTCAGAAGTTAAATATACAAAAATGAATATATCTAAGAACTCTACGTTCTAATTTTTTTTTTTTTTTTGCATTAAAAGTTTTTTTTTATTATGTGCTTAAGATTACCAATCATTAAGACAAGTTTGTCCGCAAAGACAGTTTTTCTGTTTGAAATCTCGCTGTATTTCTTACATTCGTTTCTTTCTTTAAATAGGGCCCACCAACGGCCGAGCGGTAAAGACGCTAAACACTGGTAGTTCGGTCCGAGGTTCGAACGGGCTGGCTGCATGGGCGTTTTCGTGGTTTTCCTATGTGTAACGCGTATACGAGCCAGTTTCCTTTAGAAAGTCCTCCACGAAGGCATCCCTTCCTTTAGACAGATAGCCCTCGTGGGCTTTGCCATAATTGAATAACCTAACCTAACCTTTGTTTAAATAATTTTTATTAAATTCTTATGGAAATAGTTATAAGTGCTCGATTCGTCTTTCTTTTGTAATTTGATTTACATTTAATCTCTTATATTTAAAATATAACATTTTATTACTTGGTTCTTTAAGGATTAAACAGAAATATTCTAGTGTTACCAAGAGATCCTACTAATAGGTCATTATCTTTAAATCGTTTAAAAAGAGTTGAGTAATTCCCTATGTAAATTAGACATTAAAATACGAGGATATTTCGTAAAGCGTTCCACTTTTCAGATTCGTCAGTTGCTTGAATTTAGTAATTAAAGAGTAGAAAAATTATATTTAAATTATAGGATAATAATGAGAAATTAATTTACGATTGCAGCATGAGCTCCAAGAATCATAGATACTCTTGGTGACACGTGTGTGTAAAAATAAGAAAATACAAATTAGAAGCACAGACAATAACTCCAAACAGCGTGCCAATATGCATTGTGGACAGAGAAGCAGCAGCTGCTTTCTAAAGAGACACTCAGGAATCATTCTGTCTACCTTCTTTGAGTAACTGTTTTAGTTGCAGCTTTTTTGATAAAATGCATTTAGGCGAGCTCCGAGTTGTTGTAGCGATATATACTACTCGAAATTTGTACGGATCTGATGATTTTTGACAGCAGAATAATTTCAATTACCAATCAACAACGCCGTGTACCACTGTATCGTCCGATTACCGCACATACAACCCGACGTCTGCTTGTTTCAGTCTCTACATTTTTGTCTCATATTTTTGAATCGCTTTGTACGCGATGGAACTTCTACCTATTGTTTTAATGTGCTGCAGATTTAAAAATGAATAAATAATGCGATAAAATGCTTAAATTCAGAAAATATTACACGTTGTAAAGAAGTCGGCGCTTTTAAGCATTTACAGTTTTCTAAGTAAATTTAAAATTTCTCTGTACTGTCCTATTTCATTTCAAATTTATTTTTTATGGAAAATGCGTTTAGGTCTGAAATTAGATATAATGTCGATTTTGAATTATTTCGGTGTCTCTCTGATGAAGACAAAAGGCGTATGAAACCTAGATTCCTTTCAGTTTTCTTTTTCCTTCTTTTATTTCAATTCTTGAATATTTGCTGTCGTTTCGCGCCAAGTAAAAGTCCCTTTTGCATGTTTTGCATGAAGTACAGCATTTGATTCAAATATTTTTCGATATTAGTTACTCAGCATTTTATGAATAAGCGCTATAACTTATATAAATTACATTTACTGCTTACTACTTTTACTGCTTACTACTTACATTTTTACATACTAAGTTGTAAAATACTAGTAGTTTAAACAAATAAGGAATTTGCGTTGTGTATGTACCTTTTTAAATTTCGTTTCAACAACCCGAAGAGCCTTGCTACTGGTGAAGCTATGTTGTGTAATCAGAAATTCAAGTAAACACATAAAATCAATAATACTAACTTAGTTTATTACTTTCCTTAAAACACTGATATTAAACAAATTTACTATCATAAAATTATATTAGTCCCCGGGACCTAACTTATTTAATTTAGAAAACAAATAGCTAATCATTTATATATTTTCCACAAATACTGCAATCTTAGACAATAACCACTTCAATTCAAATACTATTGGTTAAGTAATAACTATTTTTATGAGATAAGATACAAATTAAAATTTCCCATTTCATTTAACAGTTGTAAGGTTCTTACACCTTATTTATCCAAGAACAAGTGAAAATTCAAATAATGAAGTACAGAGTTAAGTAATTATAGTATTGCACCAAAAGAGGAAAAAAAAATTATACTTTTAACTAGAGCAATTTAAGACTGCTCACAAATTTCTTCAGATCTCAGTTAAATCAACAAATCCTCAAAAATATTAAAGATTTAAATTTTCTACCTTTCAAAATTCTTTACAGCAAACATTTAAATAAAAAGTTAAATTCTGATGATAATAGAATCATTTAAAAAATCCAAGAAATAATTAAACCAGAGAATTTTGGATGAGAAAAAAAAATCCTTTAAGAATTTAAGTTAACATTAAAAGTTCAAAAGAAAAACTTCTTAACTGATGGAAGATGTGAACCTGGAGATGAGGAAATTCGATGGCAGCTTGGCGGACTCCGAACATTCGAAGAATAACCCAGTACGCAGGAACTTGGAAGTTTCATCCAGCCTTCTGTATTACGAACTTCAGAACCATCAGGAAACTCAGGTCGGAACACAGGTAACTTGGACGGGTTGAGCTTTCTGTTCTTATAAATTGAAGAAGCGGACTGAGTCTTCATCAGATGGTAGAATTGACGAAGAAATATTTACTTTCCATTTTGAAGGACATTATTTCTGTGGTAGTTGAAGCATGGAAATATAATTTTCTTTCATTTCCTTTTCTATTGCAGAATTATTTCATTTACATTTTTGAAGGACTATTTCCGAAGCCATGGAGTAAGAAGTGACAGGAGCCATAAGCCCCCCGTTAAAAAAACAAATTCATCCTTTCTGTTGCAGCAACAAGATGCCCAAGGCGCCCGAGAAAGTTATCTTCTTGTCAGCCGAATGCAAAAACGAAAACGTCCCAACAGCTTCGCAATCCCACCTGCACCCGCTTTTTGTCAGGTCCGGACACTAGATATCGCCAAAACTCGCCAAAAGGGTGAATAAACTGAAACTCTACCCCTCACACAAACCCCTGCTAATATCGTCCAAAAATCGAGGAGTTGAACTGGAACAAAATTCCGAATCTCGCCAAGCCCGCCAAAAGAAGAACCAAGAATTCGACGTAGGCGTGGGAAAACCAGCAAACCTAGGCAACGGACAAAAATTCCTAAGCAAAGGCTTGGAAATCAACTGCAAAAGTGACGCTTTTCAATCCTTTCCCCCTCAACCAAAAAAAATACTCGAAGTGCAAAAATTCGTTGAATAATTAACTGTAACTTAAAAACTGTTTAAGCTAGAGACTTGAAAGTACTCTTAAATTAAAAGGCTAATTTTTCTGCATCCAATGATATAAGTTAAATGAGAATCAACCTAAGTTAAGTAATTTTAAATCAAGTTTATTACCTACGAAAGCACCTAATTCCATTGTCTGTTTCAACGCGCTTACGAGTAACCAGTGGAAGAGACGTACAAATCTTAAAGTACCAAAACCCCTAATTAAAATTAAACCAAAGCAAATATAAATACAAGATATTAAATAAAATAACGTTGTGTAGCATAAATTTAGAATAATGAAAATTAATCTTAAGTCAAACTTAAATAATTAAGTGTTACATGAAAATTGCTACACAACATTTCGATATGAATACATTAAATCAAAGATTACTTTTAATTAAAATTAAAGGCATACCCCATGCAATCCTGTCTTCTAACTCTGCTGATAATCGCTCCGCGGCTTCTCATTGTGCATTTAACAAGTAGTGTGGCGTGTTTATAAACTATGCGATGCCATTTGGAAGCCTTTACAAGTTCACCTTCCATCATCACGTATACATCTCATTTGTTTTCGTATCCCGGTGATCAAGGGCTAGCGTCAGACCACTTTGCATAATTCAGAATCTGTGCGCAGACACGCACTCAGGGGGAAATGAATGGCAAGGGAAGAGAGCGTGATTTTCGCTTTTCGCGATGTTGGGATGATTTGGTTCTCGGGCTATCCACATTTCTGATGATTCGGAAGTTTTACTTTCTCTCTTCAGGTGTATTTCATGCCAAATAATTTTTATGTACACATTTTAGACAGACTGGTTTCTTTTGAAAATGCAGAGAAGACTAATATTCAGAAGTTAATTCCGGGCTTGAAT
The DNA here is from genome assembly GCA_000611955.2 of Stegodyphus mimosarum. Classification (NCBI taxonomy): domain Eukaryota; kingdom Metazoa; phylum Arthropoda; class Arachnida; order Araneae; family Eresidae; genus Stegodyphus; species Stegodyphus mimosarum. The sequence goes on along the minus strand of KK122435.1, from coordinate 22,697 downwards.
TTACATATTTTTTAATTTCAATGAAATATTTTTCAGTTTATTCCGAAAAAAAAACATTGATGAAGGGAGTCTTTATTATTGCTGAAAGGAGCTTAATTATGTTGCTACACTTTTCAGCAATAATAGTTTTATAATAAAATAACATTTTCCCCTGAAAGCATTGAAGTAAAATGTATGCCAATGTATTATTTATTGTGTATATTTTATGTTATATATGAAATAATAAAAACAATTTAGAAGTAATGAGCAGCAGAAAGTTTGATGTCGTAAAATGCTGAGATGCCGATCCACACTGAATAAAAATTTGGCAGTCGAAGCAGATTAATTTTTCAATTTATTTTCAGTAAACATATTGCGGCCACAAACTACTTGGCACATTATTTGTACCTATTTCCAGAGATTTACATTTTTGCGGCAAGAAGAAAGCAGCAGACAGCAATCCAACTAAGACCCAAGAGTAGCAAGCAAGTGCGTTACGTTCGGAGCGAAATCTTAATTCAGACTGAGTTAGTTTTGGTTTACAATTCATTTTGATTGGATAGTTAATACTGCTATAAAATTATTATTGGCTATTCGAGCTTTAGTTCCATTTACATCACCAGAATTATTTAAGAATCATATGATATGGATTAATCTAGAAATGACGCAGTGCAGGAGAGAGGATACTCTTTTTAGAATTCAGAAGGGAAATTTTAATTTAGTCTTTTACATATTCTGTATTTTTCTTACGTATATATATATATATGATTTTAATAACGCAGTCTAGCGCTGCAGGTGCTTAAGAATGAAAATTTATTTTTACGGAAAGTAAAATTCATTTTAATATAAAGATTATGCTATTCTGGAAATTTAAGAAGCATTTTAATTGAACGTTTAGATTAAAAAGCAGTGTGTACAGATAAAACAAATTAAACTAGGTATTAAGCATTCTGATATTAAAAATTACTTGAAAAAGTTTTAAGTTTTATAATAACTATCAAAATCTGTAACTGAAACCTGCATATTAATTATTCATATTTAATGCTTCAAATAGACTCATCAGGGGATATTTATTGAAAATATTAAATTTAACAGTTAATGAGTACACATTTAGGCCTTCGCGACGATTAGAGTAACGTCTATATATTTTATAATATATACTTAGTGGATATAACATATATTTAATCGGTTACAGTAAAGTCTGCGAAAGTAATTTATGGTAATATATGCGAAGGTAATTTGCTTAAGGGACGGACTTGCTAAACAAAACTGTTTCATATTCAGGTTACATAGAGATGAGATGAATACACTGTTCGTTGGTATCTTGGCTGAACTGATAATATTCAATTCCCGGGTCTTTTGAAATGATATGCATTGTTTTATTGATATTTAAAATATATATTTTGGTTTCTCCTTTATTATTAATTCCTTCGTATTTATTCTGCTTTGAGAGTACTTTATCGCTGATAAAACTTACATCTAAAAATCGCTTTCGCTTTAGAATTCTAATTCAACATTCTTCGCAAATAAAATAATCAAAGCTTCTTACCTGTCAGACGAGATTAATTCAATACAATATTCTATCCAATTTTATTGACGACACAAACAATACACGACGAAAAGAGAACACTTATCATTAGAGTTACATGTAGAGTTCGCACTTAACATTTCATAGCTCATCATTCTTCGCAGTCTCAATCGCAATTAAATTTTACTCAAAAAGGAAGTCAGACGCACAGCGCCATCTGGCTCCTGTAATTAGTTTCTACACACTGCCCCCCGAATGACCAGGGGTTCATTCAAAATTCACACTAATACAAAATGTTCAATTCAAACTATTAAAACATATAAAGGAAACATGTATTAACTAAATGAACAAAAGCATTCACATTTAAACAATTTACAGAGTTACCTGTAACGAGGAATAACATGAATAGTAAATTGACAAATTTTAACATGTTAGCACTTTCATCAAAGAGCTGGAATAATCCTGTAAATATAGTACAAATTAATAAACATAAAAAACAAACTTATTCATTAATTTCGAGATTATATAAAAGTTGCACAGGTCGTTTAATGATTGATGTACCTGTTTTAATTTCACAAGACCTTACTTTTCCATCTCTGCCAGGAAATACTGCTACCACTCTTCCTAATTTCCAAAAATGTCTAGGTAACTTATCATCATTAATTAATACAATATCATTAACTTTAAATTCAATAATTTTACCTGTCGGCTCGACACAATGAAGAGATCTTAACATCAAAAGATATTCTTTTTTCCATTTATTCCAAAACATACTTACCAATCTTTCTCGATAATTAAATCTTTTAATTAACATTTTCCTATTGACTAAATTAGAATCAAAATTAAGCCTGGCAGGAGGTAAACTATTCACTCTGCGCCCTAAGATCATATGAGCTGGAGTTAGAGGCACAGGTTCCTGGAATTCAGAATAAACATAAGTTAAAGGACGAGAATTAAGCACACCTTCAATTTCAATAATTAGAGTCTCTAACTCGTCTCGATATAAAGTAGTTTTTCCTAAAGTTTTTCGTAAAGCTAGTTTCACAGATCGGATCAGTCTTTCATAGAAGCCACCCCACCACGCAGCTTTCTCAGCTATGTAGCACCATTGGATTTTGTGGGAGGCGTAAAAGTTTTTTACTGTTGGATGACTAATGACAGTCCACAAGTTTTTGAGTTCAAGTTCCGATCGTTTAAAAGTTTTTGCGTTATCAGTCAAAATTTGAGAACACAGACCTCGACGAGCAATAAATCGTCTAAACGCAAGAAGAAATGTTTCTGTGGTCATATTGCTAACAATCTCTAAATGAAGAGCTCGCGTTACTCCACAAGTAAATAAGACGATATAGTTTTTCACATCACTGTCTTTTGTATAAAGTGGTCCACCAAAGTCGATACCTACTACAGTAAAAGGAGGTAACTCTTCTGTTCGATTTACTGGTAAAGGAGCAGTAACTTGCACTCCAGGAGATGA
>KK122435.1:0-16408 GCA_000611955.2 Stegodyphus mimosarum | reverse complement strand
CAACATTCGTTCTTTCAATTTTTTGAATTTCGCTTTCTCTCGTTTTCAGGATTCTATTCGCACGAATTTTCCACGTAATAATATTATCTTTGTATTCTTGTTGTTTTTCAATTTCTTTTTCTATTTCGTCAGTTTCGCACAGTTTTAGAATTTCATCATCAAGATGTATCAAATTTGTTTCCTTATCTAAAAGTTTCGCTAAAAGTTCGTCAATTAAATCTACTGACCTTTCATCTTTGTTTATTTCGCATTCTAACAATTTCATAGTCTCAGTTGCCGCTCGTCTGACAGGGCCTCTAATCTTTTTCAAAGTTTCAATATTCATTTTAACAATTTAAATTATTAAATTCGCTAAATATATTTATTCACTTCGGATAGTTCGCTTATCTAAAGACCCAATCCCGGGTTATTGCGGCACCAAAAAAGATGATAAAACTTAAATCTAAAAATCGCTTTCGCTTTAGAATTCTAATTCAACATTCTTCGCAAATAAAATAATCAAAGCTTCTTACCTGTCAGACGAGATCAATTCAATACAATATTCTATCCAATTTTATTGACGACACAAACAATACACGACGAAAAGAGAACACTTATCATTAGAGTTACATGTAGAGTTCGCACTTAACATTTCATAGTTCATCATTCTTCGCAGTCTCAATCGCAATTACATTTTACTCAAAAAGGAAGTCAGACGCACAGCGCCATCTGGCTCCTGTAATTATAGTTTCTACAATCGCATACTTTATCTTAGTTTGTTAAATACTAGTATATAGAAATCCTATCGGAAATTCGTAAATATTGAAGTAAATCTTGTATTTTCTTATCTAAAGGATTTCGACGTCAACTTTTGTGGCTAAATCGTGATGTTGTCAAATGTTTTAGTTGTACTGTGTAGTAGAACGCTTAGTATCCTAAGCAATATTATTTGTGAACATTTTATAGTTTGATATTCGAATGAATTTGACTTGTTTGTTATGAATTTTAATTGTAGCTAAATTGCTAACACGTTTTGGTTTTTTTTTTGTGCTATCATGTTACTAATTAAACGTTAGTTAACGAGAATATGAAAGTTAACAAGAAATTTTCATTAATCTATTGGACTACATATAAATTGTTTTAAATCTTTTGATGATATGAGAAATATTTCATTTAATAACATCATTATATAAAAATCAGAAGGCACAGAACTTCTAAATTTTCTCGAATTCTTCAAACAGAAACAATAAAAATTAATAAAACATTTCTCAGCAAAGAACTTTTAAATAAATTTATTTAATACTTGCGTTTAAACACAATTAAGGATGCATGTCTTAAAAATACACCTATATTTATTTAAAAAGATACAAATAAAATATTTAATTGAAACTCTTGCACTTCAAACTCATTTAATCAACATGATTTTAAAAAAAATGTTTCAGTAATAGTTTAAAGATCAACTATTTAAAATTCAATAACCGTAGCTTAGAAATTCAATTAGAAAACACTGGGTGTTTATATACGCTAACATGAATTGCTAAAAACATCCCGGAGCGCTTAGGGCGAGTTTCTGTGTCGAGAAACAGTTCAAGAATCAGTTTTGAGAATTTTAAAGAAAATATCACTCACCATTATTTGCAAACTCCGGTAGATTTCGGTGGTATACTGAAAGGTCACTAAAAGCGGATATGGTGTTACAGATATGACTAAAATTATAAGAGTTGCCTTCCTTTAAAAATAAACATTTATATTGGACGTCAATAACTTATTTTTTAATTTAATTAGTTTTGTGTTAAATTTTTAAAGGTCTTTTAACTTAGTATTTAAAGTTTTCGAGTGACAAAGAGCGCGAAATCTAAGCTCACGAATCTCGAATCTTGTTTTAGAATTAGTGGGATTCGAGGATTCGAATGTCCCATCTTTAACAAGAATACATTATTTTATTTCAAATGATTATTAGTTCATTATTCTTGTAAATAAAATGCTTAGTCATTCACTATTTCTGTTATGTGCATCTGAAGAAAAAACTGAATAAAAACATAAAACATCCGCTATATGTATATGTTTTTGATGTAAAACGAAAAGACAAAGAATATTTGAATATAGTCGTATGAAAAATAGATTAAAAAGATCGTAAGAAACATTGCCTACCTTCATATATATTAAATTAAGAACACCATGATATCATTGCGAAACATTCAGTTACCTACCTTACAAACCTAATTTTGCAGCTTTCTAAAATTATCTATAGGTTACATCCAAGATACTATAAAGTTTATTGAACTACGCTTATGTAAACTGTCTCAAAATTCTCAACTGTGAATAGGCTAATTCAAGTGGCTGTAGTTCTTGCATTAGATAGGTTTGTAATGAAGTTATAAAATCAACAGTTTGTTAGCAGTAGGTTATAAGTAACGTTACGTTTCATCGGAAGACCTTTTAAAATGCGAAGAAACTGAATTATTGAATTTAGGCTGAATCTGAACATATGTTTACTCAGTAGGTTGTAAGGTTTATCCTAATTTTATCAACAGTTATATTAAGTTATGCACCTATCCTATCAGTCCTAATTTAAGCTTACAATTTCCTACCAAAATGTAATTTCAGAAACGCAGTGAATGTAAATGAGTAAGAGTACTATTTAAGTCTATGTTTCACAGACTTCGAGAGAGAGAGAGTCTTGATTCCCTGACTAGCGCGCGTTTGCCTCTTGGCTACGTTCTCTCTTAGATACTCCCCTCGACCATACTTAAGCCCCTTGCTTGGCTTTGTCGATTTGATTAATATTTAAGGGCCAACTACTTAGAATCCTGATAACTTCCGCTATATCTTTCAGTTAGCTTTAGTTAAGCTTAGTTAAGTTTAATTTCATGATCATTTAAGTTCAAACCGAGGTGGAGGTTTTGTATACGTTCCGAGTTAGGAACTGATTGTATTTATTGTGAGAAATAAAGGGTAATTAACCCTTCTTAAGTCTTACGTGTTTGTTCACACACTTAAGCGATTAGTCGCTTAAGTGTGTGAACACTTCGCTCCATAGTTAGTGTTTGTGGGGCTCTAAGATTACACATTGAATTAAATAGTAAAACCTTACAAGGTTAAGATTCTTCCAAGAAATTGAGTATTTAAATTCGAAAATTCTGCTAAAAGTGTAAATAAAATTTCGGTATATTTTGATATATATCTAAAGTTCTGTTGCATGAAGTTAAACTACGTAAACTTCTTCAATTTTCCGTTGCAATTTAATAAACATAAGAAATAATTATTGAAATAATGATAATAAAAATGACGGTGATGGTAATATAACATATACGTGGTTATTACGAATCTCTGAAACAACATTTTTATTTCGCAAATTGTTACTAACATCACAATTACATTTTAAATAATATTAGATATAGTAGTTCATAGTCATAATGAGCGACCTATTTTGATATATGGATTTCGTATCGATTATTTTGAACGCAGACATATTGAATCTTGACATTTATTTTCAAACAATAAAAGGTATTTCATACGTTAATTTATCTTGAAGTGCTCAAAAGTATAACGTTGTAGTAAGCGTTTTATATTTTTGCGACTTAAATAGCTAAAACTGAAGCTGACTTAGTTAATAAAGTTTTTTTTTTTTTTTTTTTTTGCTTTATTGGAATCGATCCAGAACGATTGGATGGAATTTTTGAAGGTTCTCGAAAAGAACTGTCGCCGTCTATCGTTCTTATATGGGATTCCTAATTTATGGATATTTTATTAATTTTAATTCTTATATGGGATTTGATTCCCGATTTGAGTAACAATATTTCTGGTGGAAACCATTCAAGAAGGATTTAAATAACATCAGTATCTATAGTGCTGTTCTTGTTGACTTCAGTCATAAAATAAACCTCGTCTATATAAAGAACCTCTGTGGGAACGCAAAAATTAAATAGATTCCTATGCAGTTCCTATTCTGATGTGAACTCGTCTGTCACAATCATCTCAACTCAAATTTTGTATTAATCAAGTATTACACGGATACCATTTGCATATATTTAACAATTCTACCACTGCCATTTTAGTGACAAAATTTTCAAGCAAACTGCTACTCTATTTTCATGAAAATAGAATGGCTGACATTTCTTCCATTGAAATTTTCTGAAATCAGCTATAATGTTTGCCTTAAAGTAAATATTATGTCTTGTACTGATGCCGTTTCACAGATTTTTTAAGTAATTTTGCTATGGTACTGAGAGAAATATTAGCTTTGTGTAAATGAATATTATTAAATTCAACAACACTAATACAAATGCTTCTTTCCTCATTGAATTATCTATACCATGTTAGATCCACACGGAATGAAGAAACAACTAGTCGTTGATATTCCATAGATTTATGTCTTTAATGAAAAAAATGTATCAAAAATGATCTGTACCATTTTGAACGATTGTGGCTTTGAGAAAAATTCAGTTCCAACTGTTTATTATATCCTTCCTTCCTATTCCGAAAATTCCGATCCAAATACAAGGTAAGTAGTCACAATCTCATCTAACAGTCATAAAGTAGTTCTCCCGCCTTCGTGGTGCAATGGCCAAGCACACTCGGCTCGAGTTCAAGATTTCGTGGTTCAAGTCCCGGCGAAGGCATTGCTCCTTTTTCACATGTCCTGGTTCCAAGTAACCTAATGTCACTACAGGTGGAACCCGAACTAAACAAGGTGGTGAATGATGGTTTTCCAAAACCGGGATTTGGTGATTAGGTTCCCTAATCCCCAGTCGCTCTTTGAAAGGGGGAGTATATAAGGTATTTCTTCCGCCTTCTTAGCATGCCTTCGTGGTGTAATGGTCAAGCACATTCGGCGTGTATTCGAGAGGACCGTGTTTCGAGTCCCTGTGAAGGCATTGCTCATTTTTCACATCTCCTGCTGCCAAATAGCCTAATAACTCTACATAGTTATCGCTTTTTAAGAGTCATCCATAGTTGGTATTCAATTCTGATTCCTGTATTGGCTTACGAAACAAAAAAGTGGTCATGCATTTGAGTCACATTTTTTCGTTCAAGGATCAGTGTAAATATGACGTTCAGAGACCCTATTTTTAACATATATTTCATTGGAATATTGCTGCTCTACCTGAAAGATATCTTCACGTTGTCATCTCAAGATCAGTAGGAAACATGCATAGATATTAAATTGTTCGGATGATATTAATACGATTAGTATAAGTTACAACTAAGTTCTTTGCTTAATTTTTGTGTGTGTGTTCTTTTTGGTTTATTTGAATCTAAAAGCATTTAAGTATCGAAAGGACTTTCCCGCATGTCATATTTCAGTTTTAGAATTTTACAGATATAAATGTTTTGCTGATATAAAACGGAAAGTTTTGAAAAAATTATTTTTCCTAATTCATGAAATACAAGCTTAATAAAAAGGTATCAGAGATGCTTAAAAATATTTATTTATTGTTTAATTAATTTCTTTATTATTAAATTTGTGAAATATATCAGGAAGGATTTCAGACGTATGTATATTTAAATATGTATAAGCTGTTTTAAAAATATAACTTTATAGCTCAACGAAACAGTGCTAAATGAAATTACGTTTTAAACGATCATGAGGGTAGTCATTATTTTCTCTAAAAAATCTGAATGTTTCAGATGTTATGAAAAGTTCACGAAATTATTGAAATGATATCTTTAATGCATTCCCAAGCATGCAAGAAAAGATATAAACATTTTAAACGTCAGTTTATCTGTATATATATATATATATATACAGGAATTTGTATTTAATTTGCTATTTCTAGTAGAATTATAGTTAAAATTGTTTTATTTTACCGTGCAACGCAGCGCGTGACGAAATATAAGAGATAGGCTACACCGGAAAAGTAAAAATACAAGAGCGCGTGCATTTAACATTTAATAAATAGATATCACGTAATTGCTTTTGCTATCAAGAAAAATCGAGAAAATAGATTTTACCAGAATATTCTCCTGAATGATTAAAAAGCTTATAAAAGCCGGATTATAACATCTCAGATCAGTTGTTGTTGTTAAGTGAACTGTAGTTGTTTACTTAGTGCTGTTATGGATTGTAGGGAATTCGCTGTGAAATCGAATTAACTTTCTCTCTATTTTGAACTGACTTGTATTCTACGTTTCAATAGTTCAAAATATAACTGCTGTGAGATATTGTAATATTATACGAATAACTCTGAGGAAATATTTCAACATTTTGTTTATTTCTTGTGAAAAGAATAAAATTTATTAACTTTTTATCGACTTGTGAATTCAATCCATTACAAACCCGAACGCACGTTACAATATATATATAAATACGTAATAAAACTTACTCTGGGAATGAAATGCAATATTCACTTTTATTACTTTCATTTTAAAAGTTTAGTAAGAAAAGCAACTTTCCTTCCGTAGAAAACACCATTTTTCAGCAAAAGGGAAAATATTTCGAGAATCTTGTGAGCTTTAAAGATAAAGGTGTAGAAATTCCTTTTAACAGAAAGCAGAACGGCAGAATTCTCTTGGAATGAATGGTTTTTAATCATGAGGACATCAAACTGCTGTAGTTCCTTTAGTACATGTCAGCAGATTTCCAGATGTTCTAAGCAAAAATAGCTCCGTAGAGTTTAAGCAGTGGCTATTACTTTAATTTTTTTTAGTCGTTAGTAAAATAATTTGAATAAGTGAACATTATTCTGTCTCTCATCTCTTGTTTAAATAAAATGTTTGTCTGATTAACCTTCAAGATAAGTTAGAGCTAAGCCTCATTTTTTAACTAAACAAATATGCAAAAGCACAGTTTTTTACTTATTTTGAAATTAGAGCTATATTCTTCGTAATAGTGATTTTTTATACACAGCAAAATAAAATACAACTGTTTATGCCATAAAAATTAAAACAAAATATATTGATAGTTCCATTACTGTAACAAATTACATATAAACATTAAAACTGCAAAACATTGCTCTAAATTTAAGAAATTTTATAGTGTTAAATTTACTGCTTGCGAAGAATGCTTTAAACTGATACTGCGCCAAATAAACTGCGAAAACGTTTTCTTTCTTTAGTGTTTTATTCGTAATGACTGTGGAGTTTTCGTGCTTCAAGTTTTCAGTTATTGAGCTTATCATCTAAACACAATGATCTCAAAAATATTGTAAGGTATTTTCTCTCTCCATGATGCCTGCCTTCGTAGCGCGTTCGGAAGCATGTCTGACTAGTAATTGGACGATTCGGAGTTCAAATTCCAGTGAGGGCATTTTATATTTTCATGTTTTCCAGTTTCAAAGAAACCTAATGATTCTGCAGTTGAAAGTTTGTTAAAGCAAATTGACAGCAGTTGCATGAAATTTTATAAGGGGTTAATAGGATAGAATAATTGAGTATGCTGATATATGCTGAATAATACGCTGGAAATTTTATTTAATTAGATTATCTCTTCAATATCAAAAACGACGGTTTGTCCGAATTGTTAGACAGTTGCTTCATGTCATATAACGTTAAGATATTTTACGTTTATTTCATGTCATCATCTTCATGTCATATAACGTTAAGATATTTTACGTTTTTTATTAATTTCTTTAATTTATTTTTTATGTAGTCTCGCCAATAGTCATTTCTCAGATTGCTGGCATCAGCAGTTCCATAACATCATTATTTTCAAAGTATAACTGAAACTGTATAACAAACAAATAAGGTAATAAAATGGAAAAATAAAAATTTAAAAGCCAAAGAACACTTTTCAGCTACATGCGTATCCTTTTTATAATAATATATTTAATTAGCCTAATTTATAAGGAATTTAAATTGTAATACGCGCAACTGATGATTTACAATTTCTCTGAATATTTTAATTATTAAGAGAAGCTCTTAAAGTCATATATTACGTTTCTCAATACAGAAACATTTAGTTCAAAGGTGTCCAATCTGCGGCCCGCAGACGCTTTGCCATGGCACCCGTGGAGTTTCGTCACATAAATCAAGTGAAACTGTGTTTCACTTAAAATTTTCCTTTACATGCGCTTTCTTACATATAGTACACATTTAGCAAATTTGAGCTAACGCAGTGAAACCTGCACTTTCCTTGAGATGAAATTTAAAAAAATTCTTTCAGCGATGAAATCTGAGCAAACTCAAAAAATTTCAATGAAACCTACTCAATTGTGTAATTTACTTACTTTGGAAATAATGACCAGCCACTGGCGTTAGAAATAATTTCTATGGCCGAAAATACCTCGCCTTTTTCTAGAGTGGGTCAGAGAAGTTAAAAGGTTGGATACCTCTCGATTTATTGATTTTGGCATTTTCCTTAAATTTTTTAGCATCCTAATCGTTCTTATGATGTGAATACCTAACTAGAATCCTTCCATCTACCTTATGGTAGATATACTTTTTGCAATGAAATGAACATTAAAACACTATAATATGTACATTTTGAAAACCATAATCGTAGAAAAAGTTAATTTCCCATTTTCAGTCTCTTTCTAGAACTTCCAAGTAAGAACCTTGATTGAGAGTTGATTCTTTAAGAATAAAAAGTCGAAAAATTATAACACTACTCCTGAATGAAAAGCCTCTTTACGAATTATGTAGTTGGATAAGATAGCCGCTCAACATTTCTTGCGTGAAAATGATGTATGTAATAGATGGGTTTGATTAAGCTGTATGGCTTACAACATTTCAAATTTATCTAAAATATAAATTCAGCTGGATCGATACACCAAAAATGCTTGCATCTACTACATCTATGATCTTTATTAATCTTTGTTTCTTGGCTTATTTCTAAGTTATGCATTGATTTGCTATGGAATTAAATAATTTAAAGGACTAATTTGCTTTTTAGATAAGTAAGCAAATTAGCCATTCCTAGTTGTAAAAATTAGTAGACACTTTGCAGAATTTTAATTTCTGGAACGGTTCTATGGAGAAAGTACAAGAAAGTATACGTACTATCCAAAAAAGATGTTTTTGGAGAATATACTATCCAAAGAAGAATGCTTTTGGATACTTTCCGGTGCACTTTGCAACAGAAATAGAGGAATACAAATGTTCATTTGAAGAACCCCATAACCTCCATGTAATAAATCATTTTATTTGCTAGAAGTGGAACTCAGAACTATAAGCATTTAGAGCGGAATTTTCCATTTAGCTCTGGACTGTTTACATAGAAATAACTTTTATTTTATATTGCTAAGCAATTTATCTTTAATTAAAATAACTATAATTATATATCCATTCGTAAACTATCCGCTTAGTATTAAAGCAAATTTCTTGCTTCAAGGCCTCGGGTTCGAGAATAATTTTAAAGTAGAATATATCAGATCCTATTTCCTGATGCTTTTGGGTGTTTGAAGAAATAGAAAGCGAAGATAGTGGAGACATTCTGAGACATAAAGGTTCGGAAAGAAGGAACCTTTTCTTATAAAATGCATGTTGGCTGAATAACTGTTGGAAAGTAACCACAGAGCAAAACAAAATAAAATGCTTGATCAAGGCTAGTTAATTAATTCAAAATTACGTTTTCCTCAGTGTAAAAGACAGATGTAACCATTCTTCCTATCTACAGCCCAAAAACGTTTAATTGTAATAAACCATCACACGTTCATTAGATGGCTGTAGTTAATATCATCCATCTTTATTGCAATGGTTTCGTTTTAAAAGTCTGTGAGTTGAAGTTAACGTGTTAATAATAATAATAAATTTCTTCTATGTTATTCAATTTTTTATTGATAACTGAATGCGTCATTGAAATTATATTTATACTTATATGCTCTAATATTTGAAAAGAATGATTAAATTTAATTAATTAATTAAAAATTAGTGATGCAAGTACCATACCTTCAGATAACGCAAAGCAAATATGATTTCTTTAACGTAAAATTTAAGAAATAAGCGGTAAGTATCTTAAACTATTTCAAACTATTCACGAACGCGAGGAAGAATGTTGACTGATACAGTGATTAATTTAAGGTAATATTTCGATGCATAAAATCGGTAATACAAAGAGTATTGATGCATATGAGAAAATATAGTGCAAGGTACCATGTAAGTTTCATAAAGTTTTATACTGTAAGGAGTGTAAGAACAAAAAATTTTAAGAATGCTAATTGATAAAATCGAGAATATGAGATATGTAAGCAAAAGAGTACAATTTTATAGGTTTATATTTACTTCAGACTGAGATCATCCGAAATCAACTATCGTGCTTTTAACGGTAATTGATCTCAAACTGCTAAAATTGCGTTTTTGTCTAACAGACTTCTAAACGTGCTTGATGTTTGTCTCAATCAAACACAAATTTTAAAAGTAAGTTTTATTGCTTTTCAGTTCATTCGTAATTTAGTCTGAAATAATTTGTGTCATGTATTAATGCATAATTGCTACTTAAAACTATTAATAAGACCTTGCGAAACAGTGAGTAAGCCAAGAGACTGGAAAATTATATTAACCTCATGTCATTTCTAGATAAGCGCTTAACGAACCCTTCTGCATAAATTAAATTGAGCAGAATGTGAAATTACGTGGTTACAAATGAAATGGTTTAATAAAAGACGATCTCTTCAAAATGTTAGAAACAAGTCACTTAGATTAAGGGATGCTCCTGCAGGCAATCCCTCTCAGCAATCTGGTATAGTAATTAGAATACGCCTCTTAATTACAACACCGCATGTGAGAGAATCCATGTCCGTGACGGATAATCTGCCAAGCTCTGTTGCGGGCTCTATTGCCTTTGATCCTTTCGCAGTACTCTGTGTCTGATTTCCAAAGCCACAAATTCTATTAGTGTATGATGACTGAAATATAGTACATTTCGTTGATCTGAGAATTTCTGGTTCGAAATTAGCTTTAAAATTAGGCTAATATCGTTAGCTCGAATGCTTGTACTCGGACATTTTGTTTAAATTAATCCTCTGTAAACATTATAGATGAAGACTAAAAGAAACTAAATTATCTCATACGGAATATGTGAAAATTCTATTCTGTATGAATATTTAAATTTGTGGCTTAATGTATGGCTTCTTTTCTTTACATTTAGTAAATTTCTACAGTATCAAATGTAATATTACAATAATTAATGTTAGAAGCTTCTCCTAACATTAAGCGTTTGCTGCGATAGCATTAATAATAATACTGGTGGATAATTGCTAAGGACGGATGACAGTAGCAGCGATAGCTACCACAAAATAGAAGACAGGAAAATGTGGAAATTATCATAAATGCGGGATGCGGGATACAGTAAGAGTGGTTGGGCTATGTAAATTTTGGATTGACGACGTTGTTCATCACGTGACAACGCTGATAAGACATATAAAGGATTTGACGGGTATTGACAGTTCTGGTTCAAAAGTAAAATTTAACGGGAAAGATTCACTTGACGAACTTGCAATTTTCGGTATGTCTTCCCGAGATCACTCAGATGATTTTATTGATGGATGTATTATTAACAAGAGTTAAGAAGGACGAAAAATAACACATGTTGCTAGGGAGTTCGACGTTACACAGTGTTGTTTCAAACTTTTTTTGTCTTTTTATGATTAACATTTGGTGTGTTATCTTTATTTAACAAATATCAAGTTAAATGCACTTAGGCCATATAAAATTTAATTCAAAACCAAAATCACAAAATACTTAAAAACAATGTCTTTAGAATTTCTAATAGGAAGTCCAGGGCGCTGGTGGTAAAAGTGTTTTATTTCGTGCAGTGTAGCGATTGTTCGCTTTCAAATCGTTGAGTTTGTTAATCAAAAATTAATAAAATTTTTACAAATTATAAATAAATAATGAAAAACGGGTAGCGTCATTCTATGAAGATATTGAATAGTTTTAATTAGGTAGATCATGAACTAAATGAATTTTTTTTATTTGCATGTAAGAAACGAATATTCTTAAGAACTGTCTTTATTACTTTGAAATAACCTAGTTTGTTAATCTACAACAGAAAGACTCACTTTGAGAAATAATTATCTTATATTTTGCAGAATGGCAACACACTCGAATGAAAAGTGAAACGATGCACTTTCAACGATTCGACGCAAAATCTAATTTAAAGATTAATATCCCTTTTGGGTTAAAAAATCGAAGTTCAAATAAAACGATTCTTAAATTAATACGAAATTTAGTAATATATATGTTTCGTCTGCGCATGCGTCAACAGTGTTTTTATATTTTCTTTTATTAACTTTAACTACAGTCCATTTTATACAATATCTATGCTTATGCAACCGTCAGTGTTTCAAATACTGCATGAAAAATTGAACTTATGAATGATACTTCATTATGTTTTAATTCTTTGGAAGCAATTACTACATTTTAACAGAATTCATTCTACGTTCACAAACAATAAACTCACAAATGTAATGTTATAAATTTGATTTTTAACTCAGTTTTGTTTTGATTAGCGCTTACAGTAAAACGCAGAAAATGCATATAGTCTCATATTCTAAGCACAGAAACACCTATAGCCTAGTCGTTCTGTTTTTACAAGATGTGAGGTGATTGATATCCACTCATTTAACCATGCATGTTAGCTGACAATCTCTCAATTGAAATTTCAAGCTATTTAAAGTATTCATTTTGCTTTTTAAATTACAAAAATATTTTGCGCTTCACGTTTAATGTTATGATTATATTTACTTCATTAACGTGATCAATAAAGAAGCTCCTAAATTCAAACATTTAACATGTTGGAAAATTTTAATTTGCCTTATTACTTTCAACGAAGTTAATTTAGTTTAATAAATTAGTAATATTTTCATCTATTCATGAAAATATTTTAACGTTTAATCTTTCATGTTCCCGCATGTATTTTAAGTTCGGTTTGCCATTTTGTTTCTGGGATTCCTTACTCCTGGATTACGTTTCTAGGAAAAATAAAAGTTATTTAAGACAAATATTTGTTGCGAAAGATCCATTGATATAATTCTCACCTACCCCTTAAAAATTTAAATCCATTTTTATTAAATAATTGCAAACATTTCTACGTGGTGTTAATTTGCAACGAAATAATGTTATAATAAATTTTATTTCTACATTTTGATTTTCTACATTTAGACTATATTCAAATAAAATATTTGATAATCAGTGTAGTGATGGACCATTTTCAGTTAGTTATTTCTTAGATGGCTCAAATGTAATGCTACTTTTAAATTCGTATGTGTTGCAAAATGGCGCGGATGACAAAATTATTAAAACAGCAGACAATTTTAGTTCCGCCTTATAGAAAAGAAATGACTAAAGTAGTAGATCGAATACAACATGATTACCTAATGTTTCTTAAAAGTTCGAAGCAGTTCTTAACTATTTAGCTGCAGGTGTTAAACGCAAATGTATAGTTTAATAGATTAGACTGCAGTTTCGTTTTAGTCGCATGATTTTCACACATTTTAATTTTAGTATCTTTCTAACTTTTCGATAGTTTTATAGTAACATCTTTAAGGTCTATGTCCTTTTATTTGAAATTTCGACAATGCTGTTCTTTAAGAATATTTATTCATTTACAATTTCTGAAAGTCTTCAGCATTTTCAGCAAGTTGTGGGAGAGAGTTTTAATTGGTAATGATGACTAACAGTAACTTGTTACTGAAGAAAAATGTGATATTGCAGCACAAAAGAAAATTTTTGTTTTTCTTTCTATTTTACAAGTAAAATTAAATAAGAGATTTAAATTTTACAGAATTTTAGAAAGATCTGAAAACTCTGCATCGGAAATTCTGTCATCTTAATACAGAATAATGTAACTGAAAGCGAAAGGCGACTCACAAAAATTTTTAATCTTAGTAATACAGAAACATGATCTAATGCATCTGTAAATTCTTTTAAGCAATTTTATGTACTTTATCTACTGCGATCTACTGCTTTAGTCATTTCTTTTCTATAAAGTGGAACTAAAATTCTCTATTGTTTTAATAATTTTGTCATTCGCGCCGTTTTGCAACACATTCGAATTTAAAAGTAGCGTTATAGTTGAGCCATATAAGAACAGTCTAAGAAACATATGCAAATTTAAATTTCATCAGAACTTGCAGTTTGATAACAGTATTTTAATCAAAAGCTGCTCAAAATAATACATTTCTAGAGAAAAAATAAAAAGGAATAGAGGGAGATAATATTTAAAGTGCTCCTCTTGCTTTTTATTTATGCATAAATTATAGAAATCCAGAAAAGGGAGGAAACAGTTACTTTTATTTCCAGTTACTCAAGTACTTAGTTATTTAGAAGCCATATAAAGAGAAATAAAAATAATGTTTGAGTTGCAAAATCCAGCTCTTTTTCATCTGTTGAGAGAAGCTGAAAATGAAATAAAATTTTCACGAAGAATGCTGCAGAAGAGCGAAAAAATGTTCTCAAAGGAAAAAGGGAGTATCCTGCAGTGTGAAAGAAATTATTCTACTTTAAGCATTTGGTGTCTTAATTATTTAACTCCCGAAAAAAATGCGTTGTGCTAAATTGCTTCATTTTTAGTTAATTAACGCAGGAAGGACAAGTTACTTTGCGTTATTTTTGCGAAATAGAGGTGTGAATTGCATTTATTTTTGAAGCACGTCTCAGAGTGACTGTATAAATACGCAATAAATTTTAACATAAAGCCCTTAGTGTCCTACCTCTATTACAGTGTAATAGATTAGGATGCATGACTGCAAAAATTAATTTTCCTTCCGATATAACAGCAGGGTTGTATAATTTGCTAACATTGTTTTCTTTAACATTTTCATATACGGAATAATTTCATGCTATCATGTTGCTCCATTTAGAGAGTATCTGGATGTCGGAAAAGTGTAACTTAAAGCCACATATGTATTATATAATCCCAGATTTGTGTACGTACCTACAAAACCTGTCCAATCATAGTGAAAGAAATCTTAGTCGAAGAAAGTCGAGATGAAAATGGATCAAGAAGAAGTTCAATACAAGTAGCTTCACAACAGCAGCTGTTAGAACCTATGAATATGTTGCGTTGAAAAAGTGTATAACACTTTCAGAACTATACACAATAGTTTACAGAAACTATGCAGAAGAGTAGAAGTTTAAATTTAGAGAAGAAACAAAAGGTGCATGTCAAATGGATATTTCAGACATTTTTTTAAAATTATTACGTATCTATTTCGGTTTGCATTCTGAGAGTGAATAGCGACTTGTGTTTACGGACGTCTGAATGTTGGCTAGCAGAATTAATTCAGGCGCTGGCGCCTTTTGCAAGTTTTTTCGTTTTACAATCCTGTTGGAAGGAATAAAAATGCGTTTGATGCTAAGATTACGACAATACGCAAAGCTTTATCCAAACTCCAGTGTCACCTGGAACATTTTTCAAAGATCGTCATACTCACTGATTTTAAAGCTGTTCTTGTAGTCATTTCTTTTTCCGAATCATCAAAGTCTCCTGATATTTTAAAATGCCAGCAGTTACAAAACAACTTAACTGTGGATGGCGAAGAATTTGCCATGCCCTTTCTGAAAATGAAGAAGCAGATTTGTTGGCAAAGAAAAGGGCCTGCATAATCCAAATATCTGATAATCACATCCTTTTTACATTGCCAAAAGAATAATAAAAATTAGAAGAAGAGAAGAAGCTTTTTGGAAAGACGTTCTGCTTCGAATGAACATGGTCCCAAGCATAGTTTTGTAATCTGTGCAACCTTCATAAGGAAATGGATGACATACATCTGAGTCGCTGCCTTGAGTTTAAAGTTTGATCACTCTGGGAGAGATATTGGAGGCGAGCCACAAAACAAATTAATAGACTGTGTTTGTTTTTTTATTTTTTAACTCTTATTTTATATTTTTGTGCGGACAGCAAAGTATTCATATTTCTGGATTTGAACGCTTTGATTGCATTTAGGCTTAAATGGTTTGTCATTTTGTCGATATAATTGTTTGTGATTGCGTACTAGAACTGTGTGAGTAAGACGTACATAATCGGATTTATAACCTTATAACTTCCAATAGGTCTTTTCATACCTAGAGAGAAGAATTTTCTTGTATGTACAAATGTTTGGAAAGATTTTATAGAACATTCTAATAGTCCTATTATATTCTAACTCTTCCCCTTGTAGAGTCATTAGGATTTTTTTGAAGCAGGAGATGTGAAAAATGAGCAGTGCCCTCGCAGGGACTCGAACCTAGACCTCTCGAATACGCACCGAGTGTGATAGCCCTTACGCCCTGAAGACATGCAGATAGAAGAGAGAAAATACTTTATATACTCCGCCTTTTAAAGGGGCGGGACCTCTCGAGTGTGCTACCGTTACACCACGAAGTCATGCAGAAAGGAGGGAGAAAATACTTTATATACTCCCCTTTTAAAGGAGGACTGGAAAGTAGGGCGCCCAATTGCCAAATCCTGGTCGTGAGGGATTATCATCCACCACCTATTAGTTCAGGAGCCACTATAGAGTCATTAGTTTTTTTTTTTTTTTTTGCGGGGGGGGGACTTCAAAAATAA
>KK122434.1:62444-93856 GCA_000611955.2 Stegodyphus mimosarum | reverse complement strand
TAAAATTAAACAAACCAAAAAATAAATAATCAATAAAATGATCACGTTTTAGATATTTATGACACCAACCATCGGGGACAACTGGTGGAAAAATGTTCTTATGTTTTTTAGAAAGGTTAACGTTTAATGAAATTTTGCAATAATTCAAAAATTAGAAAAACTCACATAATGGCATTTGTGGTAGAACTGTTTTGCACGCTAAAAATGGAATTACATTATTTCAGTAAAATGATTTAAATTTTAATGTGCATGCAAAGCAATGATACTCAATTACAATTATTACCTATGATAAAATGTAAGTTTATGATCATTGAGAATTAAGAAAAATAATTATAGCAATGACAGTTATTTAAATAAATTTAACATAAACTTTCTGAATATATTTTTAAAACTCTATATTTTATTTAAACTTACTGGATTTCGTTATATATTTTAAATTTTGGTATCATAAACTTCAGTTAATAGAATTTCTCACTTAATATATAATAATTTCAGGGTCAAAACTGTCTGTCTTTATCATGCAGGTTTGACTGTATTAGAAATCAAACAACCCCTAATTTTCATCTACCATTTCTCCCACACTTGCATAAATAAATTTTCTAAAATTATATGAATTGAAATTTTCACTTGCATCTAAACCCGTGTTTCTCAACGTGGGGCAATTTGATTGTAAATGGGGGCAATTCGAAAATGGACTCGACACAAGTTTAACCCTTCTGCTCTGGGCCATTTAAATGCAATGCTAGATTTCGGTGCCAAAATTGAAAGAAAAAAAACAAATTCTTAAATAATTACGGCCAATAAATATTATAAATTCATTTGATGAGACCAAAATATCAACTGGGTTTTTGGCGTTGTCAAGTTAACCTCCTTGCGGCAGACATCAGGCTCCGCGTGGTCCCCCAGACGCTTTAAAATCTCGCTAAACAACACAGTTGTTTGCATCTGAATCAAAGAACTTCAATTTATGAAGAAGGTAAGCTGAGGTGACTCGTAAAGAGTCTATGGTCCGATGATGCCTAGCAAAAAGAGACGCTCGCAGGGACGCCACCCAACTCGGAAGCAGCCGAGTCAAACAAGTGGCACTGTAAGCCAAGATCAGTCTCAAAGGTCAAGGGTCAGCTGAGCGACGCCAACTGAGTCTGAGAAGCATTTCTTTTCTTCACAGTCACGTGTGTATTTAGTCATAGATTTCGTATTAATTTAGGCTTTTTTTTTTTAAAATTAATGTTATAATTTTTTACGGAGTTGAAAGGGTAAAGGAAGATTCTTTTAATTTAAGTAAGTTATATTTTGTTATTGTTTACTCTAACTTTTTCTGATATAACAGCCAAATTCATTTACTTCTGAATATTTCATTCGTAAAAATCTCTTTATTTTTTCTACTTGTCATTCATTAACTGTTCGTGAAGATAGCTAACATTTGAGATGAGATAATAAACATCGTGTTTCATGCATAAATTTTTCATAACTCACTCATATCTTTTATTGATTCTTAAATTATAAAATATTAATTTTAAATACTATTCTGATTTATTTCTTTCAATTACAGTTTTGTGTTAATAAATGCAATTTAAAAATTTTTTTTGTATCTTTTTCACCTTACTTTTGCGTTATATTTCATACATAAGTTTGAAATTTTTATGATGTTTATGGTTTCAGTCTAATTAGAAGTTGATAAAACTAGTCAATAAATAAATATATACCTTAATTCATTTTATTACTGAAATATTTTGTTAATTTTAAATATTTTTTCTTAAATTGCTTTGAATTTTTACTTGATATTTATGCTCTTAATTAGTACTTATACTATTGCTATCTTTAAAATCAAATTTTGTAAAAATTCTATGAAAAGTAAAACAAATTATTATATGAAACTTTACCTGCATCAATTTTGCACATATATTTGTAGATTGGAGTTTTTACTTGCTGGGTGGCTTTTCTTTAATCGATGAATAAATATTTTTATTTTTTTCAGCCCATAGTAAAATGAGTGGTGCAAACAAGAAAAAAAGTTCGTCACTATTCGGAGGAATATTTAAAATTTGGGTTCATACCTGCTGTCCATGATGAGCGGTTTCCTTTTTGTCTTTTATGTCAGCAATGCTTGACCAAAAATCAAAGAAACGATGTCATCTTGAGGCACATTTGAAGGCAAAACATAATGCTCATATTAATTCAGATTTGAATTACTTTCAAACTTTAAAGGAAAATTTTGAAATGAGGACCACAGTAAAGTCCCTATTTACTGCCCACACTTCAATTCATAATCATATTCTTGAGGGTAGTTATCAAATTTCTTTATTCATCGCTAAATCTGGAAAAAATCATACTATAGGAAAGAATTTAATAAAACTGTCAATATCAGCATTTCTTAAAACGGTTCTTGAAAAAGATCACAAAGATGTAAAAGCTATGCCACTCAGTAACACTACTGTTAGTAAAAGAATAGACAAAATGAGTGAAGGTATTGAAAAACAACTTGTTGAAAACAAGAAAATTCTCAGTGCAAATGGATGAATCAACTTTGAAAGACAGTGAGGCAGTATTGATAACTTACTAAGATACATTGATAAAGAACATTTTGCTGAAGAAATGTTGTTCTGTAAAAGATTAGAAAGCATCACTACCTCCAAAGATATATATAATAAGCTAAAAAACTACTTAGATGTCAATAATATACCAATGAAAAATATAACATCTTGTGCTGCAGATGGTGTTCCTAGTATGATGGGCAAGAAAAATGGCTGCTTAAAATTGATGAAAGATGAGAATCCAGAAATGGTTCTTGTGCATTGTGATATTCATTGGGAAAACTTGGTAGCTAAAAACATCTCGCCTGTTCTAAATGAAGTACTACATTCAGTAACAAAGTGTATCAATGCTATTAAAGCTAATGCCAAATGTGAGCATCTCTTCAAGCTATTTTGTGAAGAACGAAATGCAGGCCATGTGAGACTTTTACTTCACACTGAAGTAAGATGGCTCTCTAAAGGGAACTGTTTGAAAAGATTTATGGAACTGTTTGATACTCTTAGTGATTTTTTAAGTGACAAACCTGAAATGAAGTATCTGTTAACAGTGAATGGTAAAGCATTTGTGAGTTATTTAGCCGATATCTTTGAAAAACTAAATATATTAAATAGGCAACTTCAAGGAGCAAATAAAACTCTTGTTGATGCAAAAGCGAAGATATTTGGTTTCATTACCCTTAGTGAGTTATGTCAGAAGTATATTAACAACAAAAACTTTGAACAGTTTCATTGGCTCCAAAAATGTAACTGATACCGCTTTACTTGTTATTGTCAATCATCTGAAAATTCTATTGGCTGATTTAAAAGAAAGATTTTCCGATTTAAAACAAATTGATTTTCCAACATGGATAATGCAGCCAATGTTAGTGGATTTGTCTGATATATCAAATATGCAGTATCAAGAACTCGCAGAAATGCAAAACGATAAGTCAGTTAAAACTTTATTGAACATAAAAGGAGCGATGGCATGGCTTTGTGAGGAAACAGATATCAAATACCCAAATTTAACCAAATGTGCAAGAAAACTATTGTTACTGTTTCTATCTTCATATTTAGCTGAATGTGGATTTAGTGCTTTAAATGATTTAATGGTAAAAAAAAGAAATCGTCTGGATATAACAGAACGGGGAGACTGAGGCTAACCAAATTGGAACCTAACATAAAATCTCTCTGCAGCACGCATCAAGCGCAAGGATCTCACTAAATTAAAATATTAAATTATTATAGAAAAATCTTTATTAAAATTATTTCAAATTTGAATTTTAGTTTTTCATTATATGTTTTGAAATTTACTTACGTGTTTCGTTAACAATTTTCTAGTGATTTCTTCCTAAAAACCTATCATTTAAGTTTCTTAATTGAACAATTCAATTTTTTAATATTAAAAATTACATATATGTTACATAGGGGAGCATAAGAATTTTTGAAGGGCTTAGATGGGGCATGGCACAAAAAAGGTTGGGAAACACTGATCTAAACCCTTTAGAATCTGATAAGCAAAATAGCAAATAAACACACAGCTCATATCGTCATCTTGGCTTGTATGCTTAAGAAAGGATATTGTCTATTCATCAGTTACACTGGCAATATTATTAAGTAAATTCTTCTATAATGAAATTAATACAGTTACAGATTTCTGTCCAGAATATACATCTAATGGATCCTAAAACTTGAACTTCCTTTCTTGTATATAGACAACTAATAAAACCCGATGGTTATTATTAATAAGAGCTGGAATGAAAACATACTTGGAACACAGCAGCTTATCTGCCATAAATTTTGATACAAAATGTCTGACTGAAATAAAACTGAATGGATACACATAGTACCTAAAGAACTTTAATTTAAAAGAACATGATGTAAGAAAGCACCAATTACATTATCAGTTAGCCATCCAAGTTGAAAAGAATTGGAAATTCCAATTTTTAATAATAAAATTTCTTGTTTAGGAATAAAAGGATTTAAAGACTTTATATCTGTTAATGTAAAGGGAATGTTACCAATACGGATTCATGAGCAAAAGGCAATTCATCCTACCTTTAGGACCATATAAAACAAATCCCCCCCCCCGGGTTTATAAAGATACAGAATTGTATGATTCTTTTCCAAGTTTCTCAACCACAATGGAAACTGAAAATGAATCATTACTATGCAAATGCAATGATGAAATTAATGATTTTGTATAATAATTTATGCACTTTCATGTTATAAATGCCTCTTTAACATTCAAGCAATCTCTATTTTCCCCAAAATCCGGCCTATCTCTAATAACAACCTGAACCTTTTCAGCAGGGATACCTAAATGTGCATAGGATTTAATCTGATTATGACAACTTTGACTTAATTGCCGAAATTTTGTATTTTCCAAGCACAACTCATAATTATGAGTTGAATGAAAAATAACTTTGAAGTAAACCCATAACTTTAATGCAATTAGCTTCCTCACGCATTAAAATTCTTGAAGCACATTTCATATCTACAGGTACAGTACCTTAATAAAAATTTTTCCGCTAAACAGCCTTGTTATTTTAGTCCATGTTACGATTTAAAAGTATGCTCGTATATTTATACTATGGGCATAAACTAAATGTTTATTACACTGACTAATAAATCGAAAAGACGTCTGACAATCTGGAAAGATACATGGAACATAGTTACCTTTATTGTTCTCATTACAAACTTTTATGAAAGATCAACTTCATCATTATTAACACATTTATTAATTCTTCCAACATCAAACAGTTTAGTGCCTGATATTTCTACTGAAACAGATGAAGCTTTACATTTACTCTTATTGCAGTCTTTTTGTAAACCTCTTGCAAACATCACAAATATTTAAATACTTACTTTTAATATCTTTTGTACAACTATTAGTGCTTTCAAGAGAATCTGTGTGAAACATACCTACTAGTGAATAAATGGCTTAGAACTTTCCGTTACATCTGCGAAACCACCAAACATAATAATTGCAGATGCCGTCAAATTTTCATAATCAACAACAGAGATCAAATGTAACAAACATAACCGGAACAAATCCTTGGCTGGTTTTGAACAATACACTTGGCTCTAAACTTTATTCTGGTAACCTTAAGCTGCTACAGCGATTTCGAAAGGCATCATGGGAAAAAGTACACTTTTTGTGACGTGATCGGTAAACTTCCTCTATCAGGGTCTCAGATATCTGTAAAACTCTTTTTCAATGACGTGCTTTATTTTACTTTTTCAGTCGTTTCATTCAATATTGTAATGAAACACAAATAACAAATCTGCGTATATTTTATACAGAATCAAAGTAAATACAACAGGAAACGAAAAAGGATAAAATTAATATAAAAATAAATATTGATTCAGTTGAAAATCAAATATCGAATAAATCATCATAGTTATAAATTTATGTCCCAGAAAACAGTAAAACGTAGAAATATCTAATATTAATTTATAGAAATCAGTAAAATATAGAAATATCTATCCAAGTTACATATTTCGCAAGGCTCTGTTTCATAAATCTGCTTATTCAGCTTTTACTTGAAAACACAGTTTGTGCAACTCAACTTTTAGTTTTGATTTTAGTTGTTGTTAGAGGCGTTTATTGATTTTATCCACTGCTGACATTTAAAGTACAGATTGATTTGATATGGAGCACGTTTAATTCTGTGCATTTGGTACATAAACTGTATTCGTCTGAACATGTTATCTGCTGCATCATCTTGTGGAAGTAGTGAAACGTAATCTTTGTTTGAATGCTAATAATTTGATTCATTTATGAATTGATCAAGCCATCTCATATGTAGAAAGGAAGATGCATTTTCCGTTCTTTATTTTAAGCATCCTATAATTAAGTATGTCCAGTATTCAGTTCGACTATTCTACGCTTTCGACATCAATCAGTCGAAGTGAGCTCAGCGCTATCATCGGTCGTCACATTGTGGAGAGTAGTTATGATATTAACGAAGAAACAAGCTCTGAAAGATCCAGTAGTTCAGGAGATGTGTATGTGCAACCATCTCCTCCTGATAGGTATGTTTAACAATGACCGTGCTACGAAAAAAGACAAGATTGCATAGTACCATATATGCAGTGGCTCACATTTGTTTTCGGACGCTTGTATTTTTCAGTTTTATTTGCAGATATTAGTTACTAAATGTTAGCGAAATGACTTTATTCTCTTTACAGATATACGTTTGAAAAAAAAAATTCAATCTGCTTCTTTTGAAAGCCAGTTATTCAAAATTTTTTCGGTACAGAAAATAATTTATTCGAAACGTCTCGGAAATGAAGTAGTTACTACGTACGTTACTTTCGTAGTGTACTACTCGCGTTAGTACACTACGAACGAACAGATTAATTTAGTGAAAACATGAAAGGGACACTTTATATTTCGTTGGGCATCCTGTACTTAAAATTACGCTTTTCGCACCCTTTGACATAGATTCAACTAATTTTTTTATGTAAAGAATATATTCATTCCCCCCTCCCCCAATTCCTCACTAAAAATTCTTTATGAAGAAATATCCTGTTACCTTATTTTTTTCTGCTAGTCGCTTCTGTGCATGTTTGACAGGATTTAAGTCAGAAAAGCATGGAGAAGTTTGATGATTTCAGTACAATTGTATAAAAATCATAAGCAAACATTAAGACAATCAAATTACAAGGTTGTGTTAGCGAATTTGACAAATACAAGGCCAAATACAAGGTTGTGTTAGCGAATTTGATTGTCACATTGGCGTGTGTCTCTTCCATTGTAAACATTAAGACTTTTGTGTTTAGGATTGTTATCATGAGAGAACTTGAATGTACTTTACATTCCAAGTTTTCGTGCAGATGCTTTCAGGTTTTCATTCAAAATATTTATGTATTTATACTCCTCCATATTATTTACTATGGATTTGTGAATTCCAAGCATATTTTCCTTGTTTTCTTGTTGGCAAATAATTTCTTCGTGCTGATCACCCAATATGACAATGTGCTCTAATGACCTGTAACAGTTACAGAGATAAATATTATTTCAAACCACTGTTCTAAATTAGCTACAAATTTTATAGCACTAATTTTTGGGTCTTGATTGATTTTTCATATGTTAAATATCCGATTAATTGGTATTACTTGAAATGTGGTCTAGATTTTAGTGTATTTTCTGTAGTTCCACACAATTTCAATCATTTTATAACATCAAAGCTAGCTGAATGCTTTATGTCAAGGATTTTTTTTTGGATATTTTTACCAATTTTAAAATGAGGAATAATTAAACTTGTAACGGAACTTATCGATAATTTGTTGCATCCTGCCATGCTCATTCCAGATATAGAATTGTTATTATATTATGCTAAACAAGTAAGTTTGGAATAATTTTTGTGGTGTTGTGGTTTTTTTTCATTTAAAACAAAAAACTGATGACAAACATCAACTACAAAACATTTCAACACAATTTTTGAGTGTTTGGATTATTATGCAAGTTACTGATAAAAGCATTTTGAATAAATTATTTTATTGCAAGAAATATTGCAGTGATATTTATTTTATAACAAGCAAGCCTCTTTTTGTAACAACAGTATTGAAAAAATAAAATATTATAATAAAATTTGAAATCTATGTTTCAAAATCTATGCAAATAAATTTCAAAAGTATCCAAAAACAAATATTAGCCACTGTATATAACTTGTGCATTTTTTGGGATACAAACCCGCAGTTGAAATGTCACAGGAACTGTCATTTAATTTTAAAAAATTTTCATGGAATGGTTGCTTGCAGGGTCCTGTTATTATTATTATTATTATTATTTTCTATCCTCTATCTGAGTATTTTTTTTTTGAATTTGCTAATGATTTAAAAAAAATTGAAAAATTTATATCAGTATTATGCATTTAATTGTGCACACCATTTTTTTGTTTATAATTTGCCACATCTGAATATGACTTTTGGATATGTTTTTAATTTTAAATTATGTGTGTGAATATGTCATGGCCTGATTATGAAAAGATTTAGTTCCCTTAAAATATTTTGAAATATGCCCATCATTTATATGTATTGCCTCACAGAAATTATTAGGCACTTATAGGTTCTGAAAATAATTAAAAAATTATAATGGCATTAAATCGAGACTGTGAAATGTTATTTTCTTTAACCCTCTAACCGGCAATCCCGTATATATACAGACTAGAATATTTTTCTTTATATCTGTAAGAATGTATATATACGTGCATATTAAAATAAGTTAAAGAAATTAAGGCAATATATTAAAAGTACACAAATATATTAAAAGTCAAAGAAATTAAGGCAATATATTAAAAGTAACAAAGCATAAAATACCAAGAGAATTTTTGCATTAAAATCAAGAAAATAATTTTTTCTCATAGTAGTTATGGGAAATTTGTGCTTTCTTAGCGAAAAACCTGGCCAGTCAGGGTTAAAGCATACATTTATTTAGAGTATTTTTTGATAAAAAGTGTATTTTGGTGTGCCCCCCCCCGGCGAAAATTGGTGATTTTTTGGCACCATTCCTGTTTACATCCAACGACCTCCCCAGTAAAATGACCCCCCAAACATAATTAAGACAAAAAATATATAATATCAATAAACTGCATTTTAAATCAAACAAGGAAATAACATAAGAATGGAAAGACATGTTATATTATCTATGCAATACAAAAAGGAAATATTGACTTACCTTATTTAAAAATTTCTGTGAGACACACGGAATTCCTTAACAGCATCCCAAAACTATTTAAAGTTATTCTAACTAGAATCTGTATACTGCTGTCGCCAATTTAATTTACAAAAGTAAAAAGGAAAAATATCCTCCATACTGCCGGACTGTCGGTAACATTTCTGTTGAAAATCGGTTTTTGTTACATCCCACATACCTTCCGTAGTGTTGATATAAGCTCCAGTTTCGAAATCCTTAAATCTCGCTGCGTAATTTGTGAGATGAGAATGAAGCCATTTAAATCTTCATTTACACACCAATCGATCAATGTTTTCTTTCCCAATTGTTCTGAAGTGTACAGAAACTTCAGCTCAGTCGTACCAGAAGCAGGCATTTTACGGTGTAAAGTACAAAATAAGCAACATACTTCCTAACCAACATCCAGCACATAAATAAGCCCTTAGAAATATTTTCTCATCAGTCAAATTCACCACAGTTACCAATTATTCATAATAGGATTTCCATAACATATAACTACTCAGATTACCATAAATGAAACAACTCGGCAATAATCTAAAAAGTAGCCTAAAATATAAGCTAACCAATAATGGAACAAATTTAGGCCAGAAATAACTAAAAAAGAATGTAGTTAACATTTATTAAGATATTGATATTTTAGGATACATTTTAAAATTTTTTTTTGATTATACAAGGGATTAAACATTTATGAAAGTAAATTTACAAAAATTTATGAAAGTAAATTTGGTATTCACATATTGTCCCATTGACCATGCAACTGTCACAAGCAGCACAATTTACTGCTGGTTATGGGTAAGCATAACATAACAACACACTTATAATATCTGTTCTTCCATTTGATGCAGTTCATGATGAGCCATGTTTTGATTTTAAAACAATGATATAAATTAGCTGTTATTACTGTATTTTATCCTTGCATTTTGAGGTGGGGGGGGATAATTTAAATTTGGGGCTTGCTTTCTACAGAACAGCAAGCATTTGAGTATTTTCAAAGTTACAACATCCTACTAAAAAAAAAAATTCTGTGCTAGTGAACATGGTATAGTCAGCTGAGTATGGAAGACCTGCAGAAAGTTTTTACTCATAGCGTTCTAAGCAGAGCTTCTGGTCAAATGAGAGCCTAATAAAATAGTAGAAACCAATGAAAGTGTTGTAACAAAATGCAAAAACAAAGCAGATCAAGTTGTGCATATTTATTATTTAAACAGACACGAGTTCCTTTAGAATTCCACAAGAACGATGTGTGCAACTTTGGTGGAATCATTGCCAGTGTTCATGATTTGATAGGTGCCAATGGTCAATGGTATAATATGTAAGTACTGTATTTTTTTAATGGAACAAAAAGTATAATTGAATAATGTTAAGTGTGAGTGTGGAAAAAGTGTTATTAAAAAAATCTAACCTAAAATTTGTGAGCATTATTTATTTTGTAGTTTAACAGGTATTGTACTACTATTTAAAATATATTCTAATAGGCATTGTACTAAATATTTTAAATTCAATTTCTGTTGTATTAATTTTATGAAATTTTTATAAATTGGGAAGTGTCTGTAAAATTAAATGTTATAAGTAAAAAATATTATTTTTAATGTATGTTATAATAACATAATAATTGCATTACCTTGATACAATCTTATGTATGAAATGAATTAGGATCTAAGCATTTTTGAGACTTTGCACACTATGTAATATTTAAGAAGTATAGAACTGTAGTTAGCAAATAATTTAATAATCATTTCACATAAATAAGCAACATTTAGCTGAACTAACTAATTAGCAATGTTTCTTAATACATATGCTACTATTTAATTTTGTCATCTGGTTTATTTAACTAGAATTTAGGAAGTGGTTCTCCTAAACCAGTATGAACTGGCTGAATTCCTCCTCTGGCTGTAATGTAAAGATGAAACCAGTTTTATTTCATCATATTATTAATCTAAAAACTGATATGAGGGCTGCATAGAAAATAACACAAGAGTTGTTCTGTTTTTTTTTAATTAACTGACCCAGATTATCCAAATTTTGTCTGTTGTTAAAATATCTTTTTTGTTTACAAATGTATATATTTTTTTCTTCCTTTTGAGTAAACGATGGGTACAAAGTAAGAACAGCATGCTGTCTTTGAGTTCCTGATAAGAGTGCAAGCAGTCTGATATCCATAAAACGTTTATGGAGATAATAGCTTGACAAGAACTGTATATAAAAATGGGTGAGGAAGTTTAAAGAAAGCAAAAACAACATAGGGGAGAAACCACACATTTAGAGATTATTAAATAAACTTCTGAACTATTCTAAAAGTGGTTATGAAGGTGATAATATTAGTAGCTATGTTGAACAGTTCTGCATGTCAATAAATAATCATATTACAGTTTATGGAGTTTGGATGATTTGTTTCAGTAAAAAGTCACCTTTTATATTACTTCTGTCTTCATATGTCCTCTCTTCCCTCCTCCAATTATAATAGATCTCCTTAGCTTTTGTTAAACTTTACTATAGTTAATAGTTCCTGCTATAAAAGCACAGATGATGAAACTGCTTACAAAAACTCAAACTCAAATGCGAGAAAACTGCACGCATTAAGCTGACTATAAAACTCCTGTGATTATTTTATGGAAGTTCGTCGGGGAAAAAAAAAAAAAAAAGATAGAGCTGATAAGCTCTTGCATACATTAGAAATTAAAATGATCTGGATTGTAGAAGGGTGTAATCAAAATTTGCTGGTAATGAGCTGCTTGCAGTTATTACATTTTTAAAACATAGAGAATTCTAACATTAAGTGCTGCTTTCACTGTTGTATAAATGTTTGTCATAATTATTACATCAGATCATAAGCAAAATATTTTTAAGTTATATAAAAATTTAAATTTTTAACTTCTTAATGTTTTGTTAGTGGACATCTTAAAATTTCTGAAGTATTTATAATAGGGTTTTCTTGAGATAACCACTTACGATAAGATTTGGAAAGTTACATTTTGTCATATATATATATTGTTTAAAATAACAATTAAAGTATGTCCTGAATAATAAAAGATGTATTGGCTATGTGAAAAAATTTCCAGAGCGTTTGACTATGTGAAAAAATTCCCAGAACTGAATGATTTTATTTTATTTCTAATTTTTCTTTCATAGCTGTACAATGTTCAATGTACAAAAACTGTAGATTAGTTGATAATCTTTTATTTTTGATTTGCATAAAATAACTTTTTCCCCTTTCTTTTCCCTCCAAAGTGGTACAAAAGTACAAATCATCCCTCCTTCACTTTAGACTTGTATAAGCAGACTTGACTCGTCAGTTTCATAGTCATATGTATTGAATCATCCCTTTCTTGAAAGATAGAAACGTCAAATGAGAGAGAAGTGAGTATCTTTCTTAACCCCCCCAGTCTTTTCCATTTTTTTCCCCTGTAGTATTTTAATTAGCTTCTTTCTTTTCCTAATGCTGAAGCTATTTGTGAGAAGCCAGATTTAGAAAAACTTTTTTATTGCTTTCTGTTTTTCATATCATCTTCTCTTTCAGGCCAGGAAAGAATTCTCTTGGAAGGATAAGAATCAATTTTTGGATATTCTTGCAATGACAGCATTTAGTAGCACTGGGTGTACTACATTCTTAAGAGGCATAATTTGCTTTTGTTTAGGTGCAAAAATCGTGTTTTATACATTCAACAGCATTTTTAGTTTGCTTCCATTCAATTGACTTCATAGATTCTTTCTGTAATAATGTTGGTTAAAGTTCCCATGTGAATAAGACTGCTGAACTAACTTTGCTAACTAGATCTTCATGACTTTAAGCTTCACCCATGCTGGTCACACGAGTTCAGCTGCCATTTAAAAAAAAAATCACAAAATTTAAACTTCCATTTAAAAAAAAAAAAAAAAAAACTTAAATTTTTCATCAGTTTTCCGATCTTCTGCTAGCGAAAGTATAGTAACTTAAAAAATATTATTGAGATTGAATATTTTCCATATCTATATATAATGCAGGAAATTTTTTATTCATTTCTCCAATAAATGCCAACCTCTGTAAACCAGTATTTTATTTTTTGTAATACTCATTCTGTACTTGTGGTAAAATTTTAACTTCTCATCCTGATGTCTGGATCACATTTTGAAAAGATGCAAATCATTTTCTTCTCAGAAGGTTATCTATTCCTGAGAAAGGCAATGTACATTCTTTTGCCAATTTTGTTGCACTTTCTGTAAGTTTCCTCTCTTATAGGAAGTTCAGTATTTAACATAGAATAGATTTACAGAAAAAAGCTAATTCTTTATCTCTTTTTGAAAACAAAATAACTTTTATGTCATTTCATCAAAGTTATGCCAGACGAAATTAAAATTGTCCTTTTTTTTTTTTTCAGATATAAACTTGTATTTCTGACATTTGGCCTTTTAGGTATAGGAACACTTCTTCCGTGGAATTTTTTTATCACAGCAAATGATGTAAGAATGTTTTGAAATACATTTTCCTTATTATAATTATTTGTTCAGGAACAGAATTTGTTATATTTTATGCAGTTTGAAAATTTTTAAAACTAACTAAATGTTAATATTATATATGTTATTTTCCCATGAGATTAAGACTGCTGAATGGTAGAAGTTTGACCCAGGTTCAAGCCTAGGCAAATGGGCTAGTTCCATAGGTGGTTTTCCCCATGTGCAATGTAAATATGAATCAGTTTTCCTTAGAAATTCTGATATGAAAGTATTCCTTTCTCTAAACAGATACCTCTCCTCAGCTTTGCCATATTTAAATAACCTTAACCATGTATTATTTTCCATGTATTTTATTATTATACTGATGAGCTTCAACTTGATGAACAATAGAAATTGGAAACAAAAGATGTAAAATCTGTTCTTATTAGAAGTATTGGGTTGATCGGAAAGTCATGTCGTATTTACCAACAAATGTCGTTAGTGCAGTTTTCGGAGTAGAAGCACTATGCACACGCACCTCACTGAAATATTGAATAAGGTCACACTTCTAACCCATTCTATAAACAGAAAATTGTTCGATTTGAATGAGATGAATTGATTTTATAAGGAGTTAAAAATGGAGGAAAAAATGTTGGTTCTTGCTATATTTTGCTTTTTTATTTCTACAAAGGCAAGAATGCAATGCAAGCTTGTGAAAAGTTGCGTAAAGTTTATGAGAATGATGCTCTAACAACACGTCAATGCCAACGCTGGTTTGCGAAATTCTGTTCTGGCGATTTTGATGTGAATGATGTGCCTTGGTCAAGAGGGCCATTGCAGGCTGATAATAATGAAATAAGGTGATGGTTAAGTCTAATCTATGGTACACAACGCGAGAGATTGCAGAGGCACTACACATTGCTCAATCAACCATTCATGACTATTTAAAGAAGCTCAGATTTCATAACCGTTTGGGTTCCCCATGAGCTGAAAGAAATCCATTTGGTGAAGCTTTTGAGCATCTTCTATTTCCTTCTTAAATGGGAAGAAAATGACCCTTTTCTGGTGACTAAAAATGGATTGTGTACAATAACGTTGCACGCAAGCGGTCTTGGAAACAGTGCGATGAACCCCCTCAATCCATGCCCAAAGCAAACATTCACCAGAAAAAGGTCATGCTGTCAGTGTGGTGGGATTTCAAAGGTGTTGTGCATTTGAGCTCTTACCAAGAAATGAAATGATTAATTCAGCCGTGTACTGTCAGCAATCGAACAATTGAACAATGCAATTAATCAAAAGCGGCCAGAGCTCGTGAATCGTAAAGGTGGTGTGTTTCACCAAGATAACACAAGACCACACATGTGTTTGGTTACCCACCAAAAGCTGTTGGAGCTTCGTTGGGATGTGTTGCCCCACCCACTGTACTCGTCTGACCTTGCACCTTCAGATTATCATTTGTTTTGCTCTTTGCGGAATTCATTGAATCATAAAACGTTTGATTCCGATGAAGCTATAAATCAGCGCCTGGCACAGTTTTTCGCTTCTAAAGACAGGTTATTCTACCAGCATGGAATTATGAACCTTATTGAACAATGGAAAAATGTCATCGAACAAAATGGCCAATGCATTATTGATTGAATTCTTATTTTTATAGGAGTAAATCCCCTTTGAAAAACATAGTAAAAATACGACATGACTTTCCAATCAACCCGATACACAGCAGTGAAAAGACCAGGTTTACAATGTTAATGTGCATGGCAGATGGAACAAAGTTCAAACCCATGTTCATTATTATTATATATTTTTTCATTCAAAATACTACTGTTATACTGGTATACTATGTTATACTGGGTGGTGTAACTTCAATGCCTCTCCAAATCTTCTTAGACCTGTCTCTGAATAAAGCAGTCAAAGGTCACGTGAGTGAACAAGAGAATAATTGGATGATGAGTGTTGAAAAGTCATGTGCAAAAGGTGGAGCTATATGGGCTGTGTCACTTGATATGCTGTATGATTCCGTGATCAAATCTTTAAAAAAATGTGTGATTTCTATTGCTGTGAAGCGCATTGAGGACAATTTGTCATGAGATACTGTTGATGAAGTGCAGATCGACTCGCCAGGTACAGAATGGGATCCATATGATAATCTCCTCAACAAAGAAAGTGAGGATGTCCTTGAGGAGCTATTTGTCATAGATGATGAATGTGAGGATTTTGTAGAATTTTAAACATATTTATTGGAAGAGTGAGTGATTTTTTTTTTTTTTTTGTGTGTGTGTATGTGTGTGTGTTTGTCTGTTTTATAAGATGTCCCTAGAATTTGTTGGTCATTTTTTTAAGAGTCTTGTCTTATCTTGGGAAATATATGGTAGGTACTTTCTGATTGTTTGCACCCCTGAAAAGTATTCAAGAAGCAAGGCATTTTGCTACTAAACAAGGCAACCCATATTGTCACCCACATGTATTTGTGTGGCAACCCAGGTATTTGCATATGTAGAGCAGACAAGCACCGATTACCTATAAATTTGATAATTATTACTATTTGCTTTTGTGGCATTGTGTGCTTTTTTCCCCCCTCTTCTTTTTTCTTTCTTTTTTAAAAAATTGAATGGGACTGTATTGGAGTTTGCTGGTTGATGAAAAACAAAGCATTTCATTTCTTCAGAAATGTGGCATTTTATCTAATTGTAGGGAATACAAAAGCTTGTGTTCCATGAAGTTATAATTCATAAACAGTCAAATTGTATTGATAAAAATTTGTGCAATTCTCTAATTTTAAGCAAAAACAGATTGCTGTGTACATGGGAAGTGTAACATTGTGCTAAATTATGTGTAGTGCCGAATTTCTGCAATTCTTTGATGTTTTTGGAAGCTGAAACAGATCGCTGTATATGTGAGGAAAGAAGGGCAAATTTTTCATTATGGGTCTTTCTTGCATTTTTAATTTTGTTAAATGGTTGATGTTCTGTGTAATTGTTAGAGCATCAATATTTTTAAAAATGGCTGTTGTTTTTAGCATATTAACTTCGTGAAAAATTGGTCTCCAATGTGTGGCAACTTTTGGGAGGGAAAGCATGTAATCAGAAAGCACCTTAATTCAACAAGATAAATATTTCAACATAAATGGCAGGTCACAAATTATAATGTAAAATTTGGCAGCAACTACTAAAAATGTATAGAGGCAAAATATTAACATAGAATATAAGAATATCAGGAAATAAAAATTAGTATTTTGTATTTAATTTATCATGTATTATAAGATATCAGTTCAAAATGTCGTACTTATTATGTTTTAATAAATTTTTCTTCACTACTTTAATGAAAAGTTTTTCATGTGATTGAAAAGTTAAGCAATTAATTTATATGCTGAATAGTTAAAATTATTATGTTATTATTTTTGATGATTAAATAATTCAGATATGTGATCATTATTGTTATTATTTTTAATTTTAGTATTGGATGTACAAATTCCGTAATACTTCAAATGGAAGTTGCACTAATCTTCAGAATAAAACAGACCTTCAAGCTGCATTTACTAGTTATTTGACAATTTCAAATAATGTGCCTTATGTTTTATTTCTTATACTTTGTATGCTTTATAATAATAGGTATGAATTTTTAATTTTTTTGTGATTTAAAAAATATAAAATGGTTGAAATAGATTTTATAATGATATGAATGCAGATTATGTTGAATAAATTTGTTAATGTTTAAAAAATGAGCTACTTATGAACAGAAAAGTTCATAGCTAATCATTTACGTTATTATAAAAATTTAGTGAAGTCTCCCCCAGACTTGTTCTATAATAACCAATGCATAAAGTAAATATAAGAACATTTCTGTTGGAAAATTTGTATGAAGATATTATTTATTATGAACACCAGGAAGACTTTAAGAATTATTTAGATGTATTGCAGAATATTCTATTCATTAAAAGCTGTTGTATACATAAAATGCAGTGTACTTGTATATCAGTAATTTTGAAGGAAGTGTATGATTTAATCATTTCAAGTTTCATACTGTTTTCTATTTATTATTGAAAAGTAACTGTAGTATATAATATTAGTAATGTTAAAAAATAAATATAAAATAAGCATATTATATTGCAATGTTAAAAAATATTATGCTTGCAGAAAAGTTTGACCATTCTGATGCTTATGTTTTGGCCATGTTTAGCATAAGTATGAAATCATAAAGCCATCCATGAAGGCATACTATTCTAGACAGATATCCCTCATGTATTTTCCATAATTAAATGTATGGTACAAGATTTTAAATATGAGATAAAAGGTAGTACTGCTGCTTACCAATTAAAAACTGGTATATAAAAGGTATTCTGCCAGAATGTTCATAGGTGAAAATGCGCTTTAGCCCACTGCTTGGCGATGTTTTGAAAATTGCCAATTCGGCGCGTTTCTGCGAAACGTCTTTGCAATTGCAACCTTCCCGACACGCTCCGCGAAAACCTATTGTAAACAAAACATAGAATTCTAAAGCATAAATTAGTATGGAAACTGTTGCCACAAAAAGATAATAAAATAATATGCAAAACGAACATTATGATCATTAAAATATTTGTCAGTTAGGTTTAAATTAATTATTTACATTTTATGTTGTAATACTTACACATTTTATGCCGTTACATAACCTTCCCGACACGCTCTGTGAAAATGTAACCAAAATGGCATCGAAGAAAGAAGGAATTTTTTTTAAAAGAGCATTAAAATTACCAACGATGCCATGTACACACCGCTCCGTTTTAACTTTAAAAAAATCTGCGAATTGCACAATGTAGGCAACGTACACAAATGAACAAAATAAGCTAAAATAACGAAAATAAATTACAAGAAAATGCCATGTGCACAGTGTTCCTTTTAAACTTAAAAAAAAACTTCAGCGAATTGCACAATGTAGGCAACATACAGTCAGCCATGTTGACGGATAAACGGAGTTACCCATGTTGGCGCGTTTATTGCTCATTCAAAAACAATCGCCGCCAAGCAGTGGGCTAAAGCGCATTCCAACCTGTTCATATTTTCAGGTATCTGTTTCAATGTGTGAAGTATAAAATTTGATTTAATATCCAACTTGCCTTGCATTGTCATGTCAAAAGGCATAATTGTTCCGAGTGGGAAAAAAAGCAATTAAAAAAAATACTATTACTTGTTACTGGTATTCTGAACTGACTAGGCAGTGATATTTTTTTTTAAAGTTTCTTGCAATTTCTATGATTTTTTTTTAATATGAAGGTGATTGGAATTATTACTATTAAAGTATACTAATGAGAAATAAGAAATTTTAATATATTTTTGATTAACTGTTGTATTTTGTAGAACTTACATCAATAATAAAAACTTAATAATAAGAACTTATCAGGATCGCTCAAACTTTTCCTAAAAAGGTCCTCTTTAAAATAAATTAATAATAATAATAACTCTGCATATCTCTTGTGAGTAAATCGATTTTTAAAAATTAGGCATTCAGTAAATTAGCATGTTAAAGTTCAAGTGTTAACAAAAATTAATAGAAAAGTAAATGTTATTAATTTATAAATTAGTCTACTACCTCATTTCCCACTAATCGATATGAGAAAATATATATATAGAGAGAGAGAGATCCTAAAATTAGGCATTATAAATGTACACATAAATATTAATAGCATATAAAATTGTATTTATGAGTAGTTTGTTTTCTTTTTATTAGGCCTGCTCTTGATTTAATGTGCCTAAAGTATGGC
Organism: Stegodyphus mimosarum; assembly: GCA_000611955.2. NCBI lineage: Eukaryota > Metazoa > Arthropoda > Arachnida > Araneae > Eresidae > Stegodyphus > Stegodyphus mimosarum. The sequence goes on along the minus strand of KK122434.1, from coordinate 74,493 downwards.
ATCGCCTCTTGCTTTTCAAGTAGTCAGTGTTTGTACATTTACTGATGTGTGGAGTTTTAGAGAGATATTTGTGTATCGTACAGTAGCTTGATTTCTTTTAATATATACATATAAACTTTTATCATTGAAAATTGCATTTCACAACAATATGTGCTGCTAGCAAATCAAAGTGTATTTTCTGAGATGAATTTGAGTTTTGATTTCTGCAAAATGCTAACTGATCACGTTCCATGGAAACTCTCTTCATTTTTTTAAATTGATTGCTAATTTGAAATACTTTTTATAATTCATTTTCTCAGATTGCCTTGTTGATATATATCATAGTGAAATGGGAAACTTCATTTGCAATCATTTTTATCAGCATGCACACTGTTTTTAGTTCTGCATAAAAACTTGGGCATGCTGCATAGCTTGTTGACAATTTGATTCCCTTCTTGCATTTTCGTGATATATTACTGGATACATGTAGTGATACTTGTTGAAAGATATCATTCAAATCCTTCATATGTTTAAATGGATAAAGCTCAAAGTTCTGATTTAGGGAATTTTTTGAGAAATCAGTAACTACAGTGAGATATTTTGTCATGGCCCTTATTTTGTAAAAGTGCTGTATTTTTAGCCGATAACCTTACTTAAGATTAAAAATGGATTTTCCATACTTTTACTAAAATTTTTCTTTACTTCTGAAGACTTTTCCCCTCAAGTGTTATTTTAACTTAAAACCTATGAATTATTTTTAAAATTTTGAATAGTAGTCAAAAGGCCAAACAGAAATCTCTGGTGGGCCAGACTGTGGCTTATTGCCCATAAACGACTCTGCACATCTAACATCTGACACATATAATCACATCTGTGTATTTAGATTTCTTTTTATGCTTTACTTTTATATATATTTAATAAAATATATTTTTGTAGTAGCAGATTGATTGTTCATATATTGTTAAATGTTTTCTTAAAGTACATTTTTCTTCCATATGCACAAGATTTTCTAAGATGTTTCGTGTCATTGCACCATTATTCGTCATGTTTGCTTTATTTGCTATCATCACTGCCTTTGTCCAGATTAATACTGACAAATGTAAGTGTTCTTTATTCTTACTTTATTTGAACATATGAATTATACAAGTTACATTTCAGTAGTGCATTATCTTCTGATATACTGAGCCATCAGTACTTCATATATTATGAACATTATGACAGACATCAAAATAGTCTTATTATATAAAAAGTTATATAAGAGATATTAAAAACTAGAAGCCAACAAAATTATTAATTGCCTTTTATTAAATTAGAATGAGGTGGGGAACTCCAGAAGAAGTGTTACAATTTTGTACTAGATTTATTGGAGCAGTTTAAATAACCAACTGAGAAAACAGAAAAGGTATAATCCTTTCTATATGCATAGTGAATCATTTGTTTTGTGATGTGACTGACTGAACATATTTAGTCCAAAGGGGCTTTGTCCCTAAAGGATTATTGTTTTCATTTTGCAATTTTCCATTGGAAACATTAAAAGTCTGAATCACTTTTCAAACTGTTGTCACCAAATTTGCATCCCTGTATTATATTTAAAGAAATTAAATAATGAAGAAACTGCATAAATGTATGAATATTTTTCCAAATGTGATAAAGCGATGGTACCTAGAGCCATCCGGTTTTGGTGTATGTTCCCACCCGAATATGCACATCTGGAAGCCCAAATTTGGAATTTGTTATATTATCTAATTTACATTTTGTAAAACTTTTAACGAATTTTTTATGAACAAATTCAAATTATTTAAAAGCGAGCAATGGTAACACTAGGGGGGGACCTTTTTATCTAAAGCGCGTGAAACTGTGTATCAGAAATTTTAAAGATAGACTCATTTTAAAATTATTTTGAAAATTATTTTTGATTTTAATAAAACAGAATTTTATGGTTTAAGTGTGAAGAACACGAATTTAATAAATAAAGGTAACACACAAAACTTTAAAAACACCCCTTTGGACGTAATTTAAAATCTGAAATCTTTCAGATTTTTTTTTTTATATATATTTTAACCATGCTTTTATTCATGTGTTATTATTCTCCTTTTATTGTCTAATTTTGAAGCTTGATGCTAAGCTAGATATTAGAATTCTATTCTTAATAGAGATATGTAAGGGTAGTTTTTAGTTAAAATAATTTGCAGTTTTCTATCTTTGTGATTTATAGAAATAAATGTTAAATATTCTGTATTTCAATATCCAAAGGAGTCCTGTATTTATAAATTTTATTTTTGCACTCTCAAAGTCCCAAGGTTTCAGAATTATTTTAAAAGTGAAATTGCAGTCCAATATATATATGTGTGTGCAATAATTGGAAGAAGCTCATTGTAATAACTTGGTATGGTAGATGGATGCATAAACCAGAAACTTGCAGATGTGACTAATTGAATTGTTTCCTTTTTATTCTTGGTTGGCATACATTTTTATTTAATCCAACAGACAAACACAAATCAAGTTGGAACTACAGCACTTTGCTTGTGAAAAATGTTTTACCTTTTATACTTGAAAAATGTATTTTTTGAAGGCAGCAGCATGTCGCTATAGTTAAGCAGAAGAGAGCAAAGAGAGGCGAACAAAAACGAGCGAGATTACACAAAGCGAGATTACATAGTTAGTTGCAGTACAGAACTGTTAATATGATTGTTTTTATAGCTCTAATGTGATTTTAAAAATGAAATGAGGTTATTTATATGAAACAGTATACAAACTTTGAATCAAGCTGAAGGTAAGTAATCATGGTCATCATTGCATTTGGCTCTGCTTTTTATTTCCAAGATTTTACGTTTTCAGAAGCACTGTAAAAGTACATTTGAAAGTATAATTATTCCAGTAAAGCATAATTCTTAACTTATTTTATGCAATACATTTCTTTAAGCTTTATATATTAAATATAGAAAGAGAAAGAATTTCATAATATTTTAGTTTCATTTAGCATCTTCACTTTAAGTAACTGTTAAAATCTATGCATATGTAATATATTGAATGAATTTATCCTTTGTAGGGGAAATGGCCTTTTTTGATCTGACAATTTCATTAATAATTGTTGTTGGAAGTAAGTCGTATTTGTTTTTAACTTATCTTAACTTGTGAAATGTTATTTAGTTATCTATGAAATCTTTTGTTATTTATTTATTTTATTCATCAATAAATTTATAAGCAAGAAAACATTAAATTCAAAATCAAATCAAACTTGAAGGGAATGGACATAGCTGAAACTGAGTGATGAAAGTGAAAAAGCACACTCTGAAAATTAATAACATTGTACCTAAAATGTATGAATATATTCACAAAAAATCAGAACTCATGAATAATACCAAATTAAACAGTATTGATATTGTGATTTTAGAAGTTAACCTTTGGAGCATTGTAACAACAATTATCAACTGCAGCTAACTTTCCTTATAGATGAAGAAGAACAGAAGCTTGTATTAGAAATTCAATAGAATTAAAAATAATAATAATAAAAAAATGTATTTGAATTTTCAGTAAATGTATTTTTGAATCATTTAATAAAAGAATTTTCAGTAAACTGTATTTAGTAGTTTAGCCACATTTTTTTTTTTTTTTTTGCACATTTAATTTAAGGAATGCTTCAGCGATTTTAGATTGTTGAAAATCATCTTGTGGACTTGGTAACATGTTCTGAAACAAACACAGATTTTGCAAGTATTTTCACAAATAAATATATTTCCATAAAATATTAAAAAAAAAATAATGGAAGTACAAAGGGTAAAAAATGTTGATACTTACTAAATAAATGATACGCTGAGTACCAAGTAGATCTTTCTTGAAATAAAATCCAACTCATTTGTTATGGGTTCTTGTGATTAAAAAAATTAAACCTGATTGTATTGATAAAAATTCCTTTTTTTTTACATTATTATCAGCATAAAATGAAATGCAAATTTTAATATTTTAAAACCTAATCATCTGTTCTGTTGCAGCATTATTTAATACTTTTTGTATCACAATGGCAGAAGAGTAGCTTCTCAAATTTAGTACTTGTTTATTTTATTAGTTGATTACAGTAAACCCTCTCATGATGAGAGACATGAGACCATAGACAATCCCCCTCCATAGACAATCACTCTTATAAAGTAGCCAGTATTTCAGAGAATTAACAGTATTAAATATAACTTCTCATCAAAAAATAATTTTATTTTGAAATTTAGCCTAATTTTAAAAATGGAATGCATGTAAAATAGGGGCATAGTTTTAAAAATGATCATGAACATGGGGGGGGGGAGGAGCTCACCAGAAAGATTGAAAATGTTAACCAACTTTTGAATTCTCTAAATATGTGACTTAAATCTGAAGTAATAAATATATAAAGAAAATATGAGACTAACCAAAAAATTAACGATAAATGCAAAATTTATCCTAGGAAAAAAAATGTTTCATTTAGTAATAAAATTTAGAAAATCAACTGGGCATAAAATGTAGGACTTTCTGATTAACTTCATTCCCAAAAAAAGTTTCGAACTCATTGGCTACTTTGCAGATTTCCAAAACATCTATTAGGCTATCTGTATAGCTCATAGGTGTAAATATAGGATCATTATAGGATGGCATGTTCCATGCAATGTTCTGCAGAAAAATATAAGGGACAATGTTACCTATTTACCAGTGGTAATGTTTTTTTTTTTAATTATATTTTCTATAAAGTAAATATTATCAGTAGAAAGCCTCTTAAAGGTGTGTCATTCTATGTCTTTGTTTATTTATTAGAATAACTGTTCTAAGAGACTCCTTACATTTAGAAAAATGTACTATAGTGACAGTGAGCTGATGATGAATGTACATTTTCTTGTTGTAACAATGGATGTGGCTATATATCTTTCTACAGGAAACTATTTGGTGCATGTTGCCCTATAACAGAAAATGTGAGTTGGCTGTTTTGTCAAATATAGGTAAAACCTTGCCAAAAAATGGCAATTCTACTGAAAGTTAAACCATAGGTGGAAATAATCAGAAAGTACCTAAAGTAATAAGAAGCTTATATATAAACTCCTAAAATGGCAAAGTAATAGTTTACCAGCAAATAATTTAAATTAATTAAATAAAGTGTCAATCAATTCTTAAATTCTCTTGATGTGTATATTAAATCTGAAATAAAAAATACATTAATTTTTTTTTTAGATTAACAAAATGAAATAATACTAAAAGCAAAGTTTAGCTTTGAAAATTAAATTATGTCACAAATCCGTAAAAAATAATGATGCTTTCAAATAAGAAAAATATTCAATTTAATATAATGCTACAAAAACAGTGCATTTATAAAATGGCAAGCCTAATACCTGGGTATATAATTTTCAGAGTAAGAAAAAAAGTGTGTGAGTATATGATGTTGTAGTCATGAGCATATAAGAGTCATTTAACTTTACTTTAAAATGGTTTTCAAGTGTAGAACAGTTGTATATACCAGATTATCAAGAATCCATTACTTAATCATAAATCTGTATATTTGGAGAACCTAATTAATCACCTAATTATATTAAATAATCACCTAATTGATATTTTGTATTATTCCTTTTTTTTTAAGCAGAGTTTGTTTTAAAATGTGGGATAATTTCAAAGTTTTATAATAAATATAATTTTGGATGTTGAAATTTTGAAATAATATATATCTGGTGATAAAAAATGTGATTTTTGAAAAATTGTAAAAAAGTGATAAATTATGTTATAGATTTGAAAAATCTCCATTTAAAAACGTTTTGTTTCTTTCTGAATATCCTCAACTTATCTCAAAAAGTCACCATTCATTGGCCACCAAGCTAAAAGGCAAAAGGCAATAGCCATTTTCAAAAAATGGTAGTTTACTAAGAATTACATAAAACAGGCCAGTTAACAAAATTAAGAACACAAGAAACATTCATAATAAAAGACTTACTATATTGCCAACATATAAGACGCACTGTGATTTATCAGATTAGAATTTATGAAACATATTTGGATCAGACAGAAAAGGATCAAAGTACCTATTTTAATGATAACACTTTATATAACAAAAATGGAACTGTTATATTACAAAATTAGTAAATGTATCAGTGTTTATATTCTTTGTAGAATCCCAGAATTTATTGTCACTGCTGCTAAAATCGTATATGGAATTATTTTCACTTTGGTCATCACTGCTGCTGGTTATGCCATACAAAATGTCATCTTTACCATTTCCATCTAGTACATTGCTAATTCCAAGCTTTTAAACGACGTTATGACCACTCTTGTAACCACAGCTTTATACCCTTTTAGTCCATACATCTAACTATTTCTTTGGGCTGAACATGAATATAAACTGCACATGGAATTTTACATTTAGGTAGTATTTTTCATTTAAAGATTAACAAAGGAGAGAGTTTTAAATTGTCAGCACAACATGCAAGAATAGCAGTACAGAACATTTTTTTGTTACCAGAAGTCTTTATCATTTTTGTATTAACAATAACATCCACTGTTATCATTTTTAACATCCACTGTTCTGTTTGATGGAACATCAAACTTTTCCATATGTTTCCTATTTGTCCTATCTCAAAATGCATCTTCTCCTTGCTGAGAAGTTATGATGTATTTGTGAAATTTTATATTTCTTTTGTGTTCAAATGGCAGTTCTTGTATTATTGTAATTCTGGTATGCATGCACAGATCATTTCTTTTCATGAATCTCGCACCCTGATGTCATCCAGAAAAATTGACTATATATATATGCATATCTATCACTAATTTTCTTACATGGGTTAAAATAATTTTTCTTGGAAGCAGTAATCCTATTCTTCCTGTTATTTGTTATCCAGTTCTTAACATGTTCCTCAAGCTTTGCCCATTTAAAATCACATGAATGTAAAGTTCTCTTATTCTTATCTGCATTCATTTAATATATCTTCTGCTTTCCATTCTTATATCATCTTCTCAGTCAGAGGTGGATCAAAATGCCTTTTATCTACTTTGTCTCCATGCTTTAAAGCTTAATTTACAATTTCAAGTTTAAATGCAATGTTGTGCTACAGACTTCTGTCTTCCAATCTCATGAGGATACTCTAATTTTAAGTTTTTATGCCTTATTTATTTTCTCTGTATAAGAGCAGATACGAATGCTAAAGGTAAAGGAACATATTACTCCGATTCTATTCAAGTTTGACTGTCTGTAGATTTTAGTGTATTGCAAAAGATATTCTGATTCCATTGAACCAGTCACTGAGATGCAGTCACATTTTGAAATCAGAATCTCCAAATCAGAAGAACTATTTTATTTTGAAGTGCCAAACGCCATGATGTAAACAAAGAAATGTGAGTTATATAGATGTGACAACTTCCATAAACAGTTGCTTGTACTCTAAAAATTGCAAGCAACTAATAAAGACTATTATCAGTTTCAAATGGAAGTCGGGCTTAAATGAGTGACAGCTGAAGGAAGTTAAATGATTTTGAAAGTGAAATAACTTCCATACTGCTCATGTGATTGGATGTTGTGGTTTGTTGTATGTCTTGTAATGGTGCAGTATGATTTGGAGTCAGAAGCATTGCTATTTATTAATTTACTTTTAATGTGCACATTACTAAATCAGAACTTTTTAAAATTTCATCCATTTTGTAAAAAAGGTGCAACTGAAAGCAGTGCTGCATTCCCCCTAAATAACTGCTATAAAAGTCATTTTCTAAGCTACTTTCAATATCATGGCCCACAGTCTAATATGTGAAATTCTCAAAATAATGTTATTATCGATATTTGTTATAAAAGCAACCATTTTTTATGCCTGATGAGGGAAAAAAATTTTCCCAGTGAATCAGCTTATATCTTAGAGGATGAAGTTATACCCCCTGTTCATAAGGCTGTGTTCAGACAGGGGCATAAAGGGCATAGACATTATGGTATAAAATACGGGAGTTCCATTCATACCTGCAAGACGGGGTTTAAGCTGTGGCCAACGAAAGACGCTAAATTTGCGCATGTGTGGATGTGTCTACAGCTTTCCCGCGTTCACTCTGCTTGTTGCCACTTCGTTTTAGTTTTGCTCTGATTGGTCGATGCTTATCCCTAGTCGGCATAAAGTTGAAAAGTTAGAACCTTACGCCAAGAGCCCTAAACCAGATTTTGTGATGTAGCACAGATACATTGCCTTAGCAACGCAGCTCGGCTTAAACCAGTTATGCCCTTTATGCTCCCGTGTGAATGCAGCCTAAGACACACATTAATTTTAGGGCACATTTCAGAGTAAAAAAAAAAAGTGCATCTAATGGGCCAAGAAATATGGTACTTTTTTCTTGCACTGTTCTGCCCATGTAGACAGCAATCTGTTTTAGCTTCTTCAATCAGAGAATAGCAGAAACAACTTGGTACTGTACGAGTTCTTGTTTACCCATGTTTACAGCGATCTCTTTTCACTTTAAAGAATGACAAAGAATTTCACAAAATCAGCATCAGCACATAGATTTTGATCAATAAAATTTGATCATTTATGATGTACAGCTTTGTAGATTCACTACTGTTAAGCAAAATGTCTTATTTCTGAAGACATGGCAATATTTTTTCAGCTGGAAAAGTCTACTGTCTGATTATGTTTCTGTGCCAGAAAAATGCATGCACTCAGTACAACAAACATGAATACTAATAACCAGCACTCATCTGCTGCACGCAAAAGAAAATTTGAGTTGTTACATAAATATGTTTTGGCAACACAGCATGTTGCTTCATAAATACACTCTATAGCATAAAATGCAATATACCAAGAATGATTTATCCAATTGAAATGAAAATCAGTAGATATGACATGCATCTATTGAATAAAAAAAAATGCTGACAGTATCATAAGAATTGAATGCTTTATTCAGAAAATACAGTTACAAGGGGAAAAAAAAGTAAATCAATAAATACATTGGCCTACAATTAGCCCTAATGTAAGCTATTATCTGTCTGGGCTTTGATTCATAGAGTTGGTAGATATCCTCCTGTGAGACTGCTTGCCATACAAGTTAGATCAGTACTATCCAGGGATGGTGAGGGGTACTTGCTCATCAGAGACCAAATGTTGGACAGGTATCTGGTGACTGCGGCAGCAAGGGAGCTGTTGGAAACACACAAATAGGAGCAGTAGAAAGATGTGTCATGTGCAGCCAGGCATTATCATGTTGAAATGTAAGTCCAAAGATCCGTGAAAGGAAGAGCAACAATATGGGGCATAGGATCTCATTGACATCTGCAGTGCTGTAAAGGTGTTGCAGCCAAAGGGGTTTGGCTGTTAAATGAAATGGCATCCCACACCATAATTCTTGGGGTCAGGCTGTGTGACATACGACAGTTAGTGAGTATTCCACTGCTGTCCTGGACGTCTTTAAACAAATCTTTGCTGGTCATCGGAGCTCAGTTTGAAGTGGGACTCATCACTGAAAATAATTCTAGTCCAGTCCATGAGATCCCAGCTCTAATGCACCCAGCACAACTGCAGACATGCTTAGTAGTGGAAAGACAGTTGGTGCTGTTGCCTCTGCTGCTGTGTGACCTCATCCCCTTGCCCACTGAGTCATCTTTCAATGGTCATTGCACCCAGTTACACATTGGATCGTCGATAAAGACACATCAGGATCTATAAGGGCTGACTGGATGATCACTCTGTCTTCACATTCTGTCATTGCCTTGGTCTACTGCTCCTTCTTGATGTTTTGTTCAGTATTGGTTCACCACTCCTGCCTACATTGTTGAATGATAGCATCACTCTAACCTAAATGTATAGTGATCTTGTGATTTGATCACTCTGCTTCCTTTAGTCTAATTGCATGTGCTCTCTAAAAGGTGGCATGTCTACAAGGCATTGGTACAGTCCACGTGGGTTGATGAAACCACGTTCGCATGCTTTATCATTGGAACGTTCTCTGTTTTATAATCATCTGGATGCTCTGTTGTAATACATTGGAGCTCCAGCTAGTCAGTTATGAGCTGACAAAAGCTAATCATTTACATATTCTATAAGATATCATAAGTGATCGTAAGATGTCAAATGCATCCCATTCAGGTAACTCTTTCCTGATATGTCGCTTTTTATGTTATAGAGTGTATTTTTCAGGATAGTGTGGATAGTCAGAAAATACCGCATTTTCTTTCATGCAGTCTGACAGTGGTAACAGTGAAATTTTGCAATGAGTAGTTTGTTCATTAAATGAAGATACTATAAAAATCCATTAAAAATTATTTCAGCTTTGAATAATAAAAATCAAAAACATATTTCGAGTGTACATTTTTACCTTCCAGGCAAAAGTTTTGTTATATTTTCATGTTCTAGGTTTAGTTGTGTCTGTACTGTGCAATATGTAAGTACAGTCAAACACTGTCCTTTATTGTTATAAGCTAAAGGCCTTTACAGCGCCTTTACCAGCAGAATTCTTTAAAATATCTTTGAAATTCATCATTTTCTGTAACTGCAAAATTTTATCCTTTTGATATTTTAGCTGATCTTTGCTTAGTCATTGTTTTATTCATCATGAGGAAACAAACAAACAAACTGCATACAGTAGAGATTCAGAAAACTCTTTAATAGCTGCATATTTTGTAGATTAAATCCTTATAATAAATCCGTATTAGTGTTTTCTTTAGATTGTTGTTAATGCTTTATACTTAGAAGCATGAGTGGGAAACAGAATAAAATGTAGATCTACCTAATTGATTGCCACATATTGCTGCATATTTTTTTTTTGAAGGAAAAGGAAGGTTAATAGAATCTTCTTCTACTGAACAAATATTTATCAGATTTTGTGTAAATATAGAATGAAATTCAGTAATCTTTTTCTTTTGGATGCACCAACTTGGCATTAGTATGAAAATATTTGAAGCAATCATCAGGTTAAAGTGCAACTTTACGGTCAACACTCTTGTACCCTGATTCTCTGCATTTGTTGGTCTTACTGCATGTTACACATCCATGGCATAGGGATGCTTAAATTTTATGGTGAGTGTGCTTATCTATGATAGTCAACATGTTAAGGTTGACGCCTGAATTTTGCAGTTGTAGATTTATCTGGTTAATTACAAATGTGCAATATGTAATTACAATTTTGAATCTTGACATTCCTTTTCATTTAGTCTTGACATTCACATTTATTTGAATTCTAGAATATAATTCTTTAATAATTTTAGTTACAAGTGCTGTTCTGCAGTCTGGTGTTGCAGCCATAGCAGCTCTTCTGCCATCCAAATACATGCATGTTATGGTTTTAGGGCAGGTAATTTTTTCTTTTTTCTTTCTTTCTTTCTTTTTTTTTTTCCTTCAAGAATAACAACACTGAAACAAAAGAACAACTGAACTGAACTGAATGAATTTCATAAACTTTGTTAATGCCTTTTGTGCCCTCAGTAACTTTTTTCATCATTATATTCTAATTTCAAAAAATAAAATGATCACTTGAATTTCATATATTATAGTATTTGACAATGTATTATGTAAATTTTTATGTAGCTATATTTATAAACTGTATCCTGAAATATTCTGAGTTATCTCTTACTATGTAACATTATTTATAATTATGAGAGTGGAATATTTTGGAACTGACTGCTATTTGAAAAGCTGAAAGCAAGTGTTATTTTTTCACCACTTAAATCAAATTACTTCTTTTTTCTTGACACAAAAGTAGTTTTCTGTTAAAATTGCTTGTTCTTACTGAAAATGGCTTTAAATCCAAGAAAGGAATAGAATAGAAGAAGTGAGTGAAAAACTCATTCCATTTCTAAAGAGAAAGCCTAGTTGACAAACAAATGGTAAAAATATGCCAGTAATAGTGAGTAAAATATGACTTAAACTGAATGGTATGCACTAATTTCAGGCATGCTTTATAAATAAATTTTACCTAAAGCATAACCCAATAAATTGATAACGGAATATATTGAACTTTGCTTTTTTTTTCCTGTGTTTTATTATGTTTTTGTAAAGGGCATATGTAAGAAATTTAAATGCTGACTAACCATTTCAGCCACTTAACTGTTTTGCCCAAACACCGTTTAGGTACCTCGAAAAGGAAATTTTTTATTTGCCCGAAAACC
>KK122434.1:33952-62401 GCA_000611955.2 Stegodyphus mimosarum | reverse complement strand
TCCACTGATTTTCCCGGCTTTTTCACATTTTTTACTTTGCAGTTTTTTTAATAGATGTCTCTAGTAGTCCAAGAGCAATTGGATTGTAAAATCAGTTCAAAGACAGGTTTTACTGCTGTTAAATTAGGCGAAGAAATTCAGTGAGTTCGTTTGCACATACTCAGTGTATTAGGCTTTGCAAATAGTATTTCTTTCCCAATTCTATCGTGAAATAAAAGATTGATGGATGACACTGAATGGCTCATAACAAAATATAATTCTGATATTGGATGAGATAGCGAATCTGAATTTTCTGCAAATGATTCTAGTAGTCCTCAAAGTTTTTTCTCGGAATTCGCCAGTGATGATGAGGAAACAGAAAGTTCAGATGATCTAATTCTAATCTTTTCTGTAATAATAATCTTTTCTGGCAATATGTACCACGAAATACCTTGGCAACCTCTACAGAAAAGGCTCCACTTGGTGTCAAAGATTCCAAAGCGAGACTAACAATTTTAGTGTGCGCAAATGCTGCAGGAACGCACAACTGCAAACTTTTCGTAATCGAAAAACATGCATGACCTCGAGCACTTAAAGGAGTAACGATTTTTCCCATTATATATCGCGCAAATAAAAGAGCATGGATGACACAAGCGTTGATGAATGATTGGTTTGAAAGTCATTTTATACCCAAAGCTCGGCAACATTTGAATTCAGTTGGTTTACCTGGTGACTCAAAAATAGTCCTGACTGTTGACAACTGTTCAGAGCATACTTCACTTAAAGTTTTAGTGAAAGAATCTGTATTATTCTTCCCTCCAAACTGTATATCTATCATTCAGCCTATGGATATGGGAATACTGCATGTGCTGAAATGCAAATATAAAGTAGCATTTTTAATATCTATGTTAAATTTCTTGAACAATGGCAAGACTATTCAAGAATTTTTGAAATAGTTTAGCATAAAATTTGCTGTGTGGAGCATCGCAAGGTCGTGGGAGGATGTGTCTCCAGATACGTTAAAAAATGCTTGTCATAATTTATGGCCAGCTACCATATTTCATGGTGAGGACGATGAAGATGATGGCCGCAAATTTGAAGGTTTTCGGACATCGCAAACCAAAGGTGAAATTTTCCAGTTATTGGATTATGTAAAGAAATGTGGAGAAGCAGTAATAGATGAAGATGATCTAACAGAAGTTCTTCATTGCAACGACAATGCCCCAATCGTCAGTCAATTTATAATATGGTTCTAGATCCAGAAAATACAACTTCCGATAGTGAAGAAAGTGACAGAGAGGTTATTGAAAACGAAAAAATTTCGATTGATAAGTTAGTGGGTATTCTCGACACAGTAATTACAGGATTTGAACAGTGGAACTTTGTAACTGAACAAGAAATGATGTCTGTTTATAGAACACAAAAAATGAAGCAACTTAAATAACTTACATTGAAAGAAATGTTTAATAAAGTAAACAAATAAATATTAAGCTTTTTTCTTTTTGTAAAATTTGATACCCTTTAGATCATAATTGCTCTTTATTTCATAAATTACTGTTTCATATTTTTAATTGTATAATTTCTGCATGCCATCTTACCAGATTTAAATTGATGATCTATAATCCAAAAAAAAAAAAAACCCTAATTCAGAATCGCCGAGGTCCCGACGAGTCCGGATTACGGACTTTGTACTGTAGTGGATTATTATCAGAGTGCTGCCATTTGACAAAGCTTAAATTCTTTATCTTTTCAGATTTAATCTGTGTTTTTAATTAACAAACTGAGAGATTTTAAAACAGTAAATGTAGTTATAATTAATTTAAATCATCTTTATGATCTTGATAATTTTTATTGAACATTTGCAGTTTTGTAGAAATTTTTGATAATATGCATTTAAGAAAACTGTTTTTATAATTTTCTGATGTTTTTAATTAATATTATCATTAATAATGTTTAATTATCATTAATGATTAATTGGATGTATCTTCTTGGAATTGTTATGTATGCTGCGTAATGTCTTTAGAATTCAATTTTTCCTTTTTTCTCCTTTCTCCTTAATCTTGAAATATCAGATGTTATAGTTTTGCTGAAAAGTAAGTGTATCATTCTGTGTACCATCCTAGTTTATGATTTTAACACATTGCTTCTATTTCAAAAAGCTTTAAAAATAAAATTAAACTCGTGATTCTTAACTTGTTCAAGTAACCATAGAATTCATCATTAATTATTTCTAAAGACTGAGATTCAATCTCATGTTGGGGAAATAAGAATAATATTTTCTGTAGTGCTTCTATAATGAATTAACTTTCAGATAAGTGGAATCAATTAAGTTCATTTGATGGAATCAATGTAGGTTCATCTTAAATTATAAATTGATAAAGAAAATGTGTAAAACTGAAATGTAAATATTTGCAATCAGTGTATTCTTTGTTTTCATCTAGTAATAGCTCTTTGAATGATTTTTATAATTTATCTATTATGTATTAAAATATCTTCATTGAATACATTATTTAGCGATTGTGCCTCGAGTATGTTTCTGTCTTTGTTTTGAAATTATTTTGAGCAGAGTACTTTACATTATTTTAAATTTCATTGTCTCCTTTTCTCTCCAGGCCTTTGCTGGAATAGTAGCTTCAGTTGTTCAGATTTTGTCACTTCTTGGTAATTGTGATTCCAGAAAAAGTGCTTTTATATATTTTTTTTCTGCTGATACTGTGATACTCCTTACTTTAATAGCCTATATTGGCATTCAGAAGACTGTAAGTATCTAAAATTCTCTTGAGTTTTAAAATTTTCATTTGTATCCAGTTATTTTGTGTGTGTATCCAAATACGAGATCTCTAAAAAATGATTCTAGAGTTCAGGGTTTCATGTGATAATAAATATCATTTAGGAAATATTGAATTAGCAGTATCATATCTAATCAGGAAAGCATCCAACATTTGTTCAGATTTGGGGGGGGGGAAGAACAATATTTGGAGAAATTCTATCAGTCGCTGTATAAATTCTTTCCTTCAAATACTCAGAACTTTTGATTCTTTTTATTGTAAAGATGTACCAAATTCTTGATTAATCCAAAAGCAGAGATGCCTTCCGTGATAACTTCCTCAAAGAACCTGGCTTTTATTCACATTATATATAATACTTTGGAAAAATCATGAAAATATTTGTACAATGAGGCAGTTTATCAGGATTCAATCCTGGCTTAGGCTGTCAGTGCACAGTGAACTTAGCCATTTATGGGTCTACTTTTCATATTATTTATTTATGAGAATTTTTACTTATTTTATTTTAAGATAAACTGTGGTTAATATTTTCTCTGAAAATAATGACACCAAGACACTTGATTTGAAGGAAAGAATCCATGCTGTATGATATATTCATTAAGTAAATTGTGATGTTTGAACTCCTGGGACCCATATGATTAAAGTTAGTTAAAAGTTATATATGTGCTAATATTAACATCAAGTGAAAAGAGTTGAAGGAAAATTATACCAGATCAAGAAGAACTAAGAGCATTAATATTTTAGTTTTAATTTTTTATTTGTTTAGTGTCATTTCGTAACACAAATCAGATTTTCTTACATCTGAGGCCTTTCAATTGAGTACAATATAGAACATGTTTATCATTGGTGTTCAGTATACATCAAAGAAGAGTAATTGATTTCACTTTACTCTCAGACTTAAATTTTAAGAAGATAATTTTGTAACTTTCTGGAAAGAGTTTTGTAATTTTTGATGCAGGAAATGTAATTGTCGTGCATAGGGACATAGAAGTGGTCTTGTGTAAAATATAGCAAGTCTTCTGTATTTACTAGTAGAAGAGGAGGGACCATAATGTCCTTAGGCAATATCCTTTGATGACGATTATTCAAAACTGGTGTGTTTCAAAGATTATCAAATGTAGATTATATCCGATTACCAAATGACACTTTGTTGGTGTTTCTAACCTTCTACCAATTTATTTTGTTGAATGAAATTTTTATCATCATTTACTGTAAAGTTTTTTGCTCTAAAGTTTACTGTAAAATCTTATGTAATTTATTTTTTTTAAATCTTCATTTAATGTTTTTAACTACAACAAGAAATTCATTTATTTATTTATAATTAAATTGCTTGTTGAAATAAATAAATAAATAAATTGCTTGTTGTATTACCCACCGCTTGTTAAAATTATTTCTGTTCCAAATGCATTTTAGTTTATTGAGTTTAATAGACAGCAGTTTATATGTAGCAAATAATGGTATCAGTTGCAAAATTCTTTTATGTTCATTTAACCAATTGTTATGAATTAGATTTTTACTGTCACTTCTCTCTTCCATTACCTTACCATAATGCAAATTTAGTTTCAGAGTATTTAAACTGTTGGTTTTGAATTGTAAATCAGACCATGTCTCTTTAGGCCAAGTTACTAAGTTTTACTAGCTCGGATAAGATTGTATTATTCAGCTTTGCACTACAGTTGTGAACATTTAAATTGTTATACCGGTGAGAAATTATTTAGTTCTCAGCATTAAATAAATTTTATAGTCTTTTACTACTAAGCTTTAAATCTTGAAATTGACTGTTATTTTAAGTTATGCCACCCACAAGTCATTTGATTGCCTGATTTGTCATGCACGAGACATGCAGTTATGTTCCAGTTTTGATTTAACAAAAAGATTTGTTTTAAAACCTTTTTTTATAGTTCGTTTCAGACAGAACGATAATTTGCTTATTGCCTTGTTTGAATAAGTTTGTTAGGAGTCTGAATTTAGTTTATGCTACCAAAGAACACCAAACTATGTTCTGTGTTAAACTTTTTATGTATAATAATAACTAACAACTAATTCAAACTTAATTTTAAAATAATTAAAAAGTAATGCTAAAGTTAAACTATTTACATAATTTTGAAATTCATTTAATTTTTTATAAAAATATTTTTATAATAATGGTATTTATGAAATTTTATCTTTTACAAACAATAATTCTATCTGTGTTTATTTTCATGTTGTTCAAAAATAGTTTTTCAATTGCAATTTTTTAAATTTATAAAACTGCTGGTAGCATTTTTTGATCAACACCCTTCAGTTCAAAAGTTTTTCTTTGAATTTGTAGTGCTGTTGTATATTCAACTGATATTGGCTTATCATCATTTTTCTATATCATTTTCACTTTCCCTTTCTGCAGTTAATTCAGTACTTTCATAGTCAGTTTAATGCACGTTGTCTTAATATACTGCTCAAAACAATTAAAGGATATTGCGGTTTTAGGTGGATTTTGTGGCTGGGAAACTTTTTAGCTGATTGATGCATGGTCGACAGACGTAGTAGGCTATATGAGAATAAATTACACATGTTTGGAAGAAGAAAATGCATTTTATTGCGCATTTGTGTACAAAAGGAAAAAAAACACAATTTGTGCATATGAGAAAAAAGAATAAGAAAAGGTGTTTTCTTCAAAGGAAATCATTTTCAGTAGGGGGTATGGTTTCCACGGACGGCCAGCAACGTTGAACACCTTTGAGGCATGGAGTCAATGAGGCTATTAATCACGAGTTGGGGTATTCTGTCCCACTCTTCCAGAAGAGCTCTTTCCAGTTCTTGGAGAGTTTGTGGGGGTGGTTGGCGGCCAGCAACTCGTCTTCCTAGAGCGTCCCAAACGTGCTCTATTGGATTCATGTCTGGAGAACACGCTGGCCATTCCATTCGTACGATTCCTTCCTCGAAAAGGAAATCCTCCACCAGGTTAGCACGATGTGGCCTGCAGTTATCGTCCATTAAAATGAAGTCATCTCCGATTGCTGCAGCGTAAGGGACTACAATAGGTCTGAGGATCTCATCCCTATATCGGCGACCAGTCAGAGGTCCATCTCGAATGATGTAGAGGTCTGTGCGCCCGTCAATGGAGATGCCACCATACACCAACACTCCCCCACCGCCAAATCTGACACTTTCGTGCACGAACGCAGGATTATTCCTACTGCCGCGGTCCCTCCAGACGAAAATACGCCTATTATCAGGATGAACAGAAAAACGGGACTCGTCAGAAAAAAGAACATTGCTCCATTCATTTCTCCTCCAGTTCACATGCTCTGTTGCCCACTCCCTGCGGTCGCGACGATGCCTTGATGTTAGTCTAACACATACCATCGGTCGGCGAGCATACAGACCTACACCATGGAGCCGGTTTCGGACAGTCTGAGTTGAAACCGTCCTACCAGTAGCCGAGCGAAGGTGTTGTTGGAGAAGAGTAGCATTCATATTTCGGTGTCTTCGAGCCGTTAACACTAAATAACGATCTTCATTGGGCGTTGTTGCCCGTCTACGACCTTGCCCTGGTCTTCGGCCTACACTTCCAGTTTCCAAAAAACGGTTCCAGATCCTGGAAATCACACTTTGTGACACTCCAATGGTTTGCGCTACTTCGGCTTGAGTTTGGCCCCCTTCTAACCTACCAACAACTCTCCAAGCTTCTGAATCGGTTAAATGACTTCGCTGAGACATCGTAGTCATCGAAACAAAGCAGTCACTGAATGCCGATCATCCTTGTCTTCATTGTCTTTCATTCAGTTGAAAGTCAAATTTCATTCGCTGCCACTGAAGCGACGTTTTTGACGTCGAACTCAAAATTAGCATACTCCACAGTTTGAAAATCAGAAAAATTTGCATTTGTGATTCTCTTCTTCCATTTTCGGCAAAAAAAAAATCCCTTATATCTTTATTTTATATAAAACTTACAATATCCTTTAATTGTTTTGAGCAGTGTATTTTTGTTTTGCATGCTATAGAAACATTGACACATATTATAAAAATGAATCTTCATAACTTCCCTCATTAATGTCTGAAGCATTAGCTCTAGCTTGCAATTCCTCTGAGAATAGTTCTACACTAAAAGCCACATTTTCAAAACAGTTTTGTAATCAATTTTAAGAGATTTACTGTGTGATAGGTTTTAAGAGACTATAATATGCAAAGCATCTAGCAGAAATGTCGTCAGTTATCTCCATTTTCACAAAATTCAATTCTGTTCATCATTTTTTGAACATCTTTCCTGTAATGACATTAGGAACCCTTTACCAATACCTTGGTCTGAAGGCTATATGTTAGAAGTTGTATTTTTTGGAAGCAGCACTAAAATTTTTCAAAAAGAGATCAGAGGTGTGCATCTTTTCCCTTTTTTTTTTCAGTTCATTATCTCATTTCAAAAGAAAACCAGTCTTTGTCTATAATCAGTGCTGTGTTCTTAATTTGTTGGATGCATACTGCATATTAATAACAGTAACTCATTCTCTCAGTTTCTTAATTCAACTACTGTTTCACTTTAACCTGTGTCCTGGTATGTTTTGCAGTGCAGTCTAGTATCATCTGTATTATAAATTTCGTGTGGCTTGTATTCATTTAACAATCCAAGTAAAGCGTCTTTTATTCTGTTATTAGCCTCATGAGGGTCTGCCTCTTCCTTTTGATCGTATGGTTTTTGATAAAACGTTTTGTATTTTTCTTTCGCCAACTTGTAAACCATCATCTGTCAGAGGATACAGGGTTTGTACGGTCCTTAAGAGTCCTTATGTTTTTTAGAGTTGATTTTTGGTCCTTAGAAGTCCTTAATTTTGGCCAAACTCGGCAGATGGTCCTTAATTTTAATCATCTAAAATTTCTGTCTGTTTCTACGAGTGCCATTCTAAGTGTGAATTAGTATTTTGGAAGAATATTTTGCATTTCACTGACATATATGGTTACCTTTTGAATAGGTTATTATTTGTTCCTATTTCTAATATAAATGGTAGGATACTTGAGTGTCTAAGCAAGAAGTGAAACATAAACATTTCAAAATTCATTTTTTCTAATGAAGAGCTCTTAAACAACTTTTATCATTTGGTGATGTGAATTCTTTTATTTAACGGCTCTAAATTTGGCGACTTATCAACATTTTGGCAGTTTTAATTTCAACAATTTTTTTAAAACATTCTAACATTGATAATTTCATTAAAATAATGGTAATATATTGAAATTATGTTTAAAAAATAACATTAAAATAAAACATTTTTATTTTTTGCTGTCGTATTATAGTTTCATTTAGCAACTTATTATACAGTATTTTGAATCTAAAAAATAAACAAGGTGTAATGCTATAAAGCATAATTTATGAAACAGTTCTTACTAAAAGCAAAATTAGTTATGTAATTAATTTAAAATACCTTTTTAATTTGTTCATAGTAAGAGTTTTTTCCATGTAATTTTCTCAGAATATTCCGAATTCTCAGAATATGCATCAATTTTCTAATAAAATTAATTTTACACTTCCCCCCTTTTTTTTCAAACTATTTCTGGCTTTTTGCTATTACAGAAATGGTAGGGATCATTTTCCTTTAGGATTTTAAACACTGCATCTTGGAAAGTTTTGAATGATTTGAAGGCATGATTTATAGACCCATGATTCTAGAAGATTCCAATAATATGTGACAAAATGAAAAATGTCTCCATGGTATTAACATGTAATGAATGTATTTTACAGAAAGTTTGCGATGAATTTTTTACTTTTTGGAGAGCATATGGAAGAACAATGAAAACATACTATTTGAATGTTATACTTCTGATACAAGAATCTTTTTCTTAATATTTTTATATTCTCTACATGTGTGTTGTTTCTCTACAAGCATGTATGTAGTGAAAACTACATACATGCATGGAAAATATCAAAAATGCTTCTAATTTTATCACATGGACAGGCATTATAGAAGGGAATTTTTTATTAATAAAGAAATTGAAAACTGACAGTTTAAAAGATTCATATAGTATGCTATAATGCATCATACAGAGCTGGCACTGGGCATTTTCCCACCTGATGTAATCTCTGTGGATCCTGAATTCTGCTGCCTAGTGCCTATCTAAATTCTGCTTCTAATGCCTGCTCTAAATTCTTAAAGTTATGACATTTCAAGATTTTGTTGCTCGATTTGTCACTAAATTCTAAAAATTCTGCCACATCAGCTCTATAACCAACCCTTACCATATATAT
The DNA here is from genome assembly GCA_000611955.2 of Stegodyphus mimosarum. Classification (NCBI taxonomy): domain Eukaryota; kingdom Metazoa; phylum Arthropoda; class Arachnida; order Araneae; family Eresidae; genus Stegodyphus; species Stegodyphus mimosarum. The sequence continues at coordinate 53,422 of KK122434.1, read as the reverse complement.
TTCATATATCTTCTGAATTTTGATATTGCTAAAGAAATAATATTAGCAGCTTTTTCTATGCATTCTAAATGCATTTAATTTTTTTGGAATGACAGAAATCCTTAATTAAATCCAAATATTCTAAAGTGAAAAGTAAATGTGTTGAAGATTCTTCCAGGATAGGTACAGTATTATTATATAAATTATTGAGTTGTTTATGATTTCACCTTTACTATAATTTCCCATTTCAATTTCCTCATATGGTAGAGTTACTGAGCCAGCTTAACTTAAAATCAAATTGTATAGTCTTTTCCACGTTTTTAGTTTGAATTTATCTGTTCTTGTTTAATTACATCACCACGAGCTGTAATTGATTTTATTAGCATCAGAACATGCCTTTATGTTCTAAGTTCTTTATAAATAAGAGGCATATTTAAAACCTTAGTCTGACATTGTAGTTACTATCAGACATAGTGATAATTTGCTTCATGTCTGTGAGGAGGTTTTGGACTATTTAACTTTCACCAGATCAAGTAAACTCTCATAGCTATGCTGTAGAGATGTTAACAGTTTAAAAGATAAAGCACGTAGAAACTAGTGAGAACACTAGTTTGTGTATTGAGACAATTTTCTAATTGTTACAAAAGATGCTTAAAGAGAAGGAAAATCGATTTAAGTTAGCCAAAATGTCTGGGAAGGCTTAAAATTAAAAAGATGCATAAATATTTTGATGAGTGTTGTTGTTACAAAACATAGATGTTTTGTAGCTTTTAATGTGTAATTATTTAATATCGCTTAAGAATCAATGTCATGAATTACATGTATTTTAAGCTGTGAAATTGGGATTTTAATAGGGCTTTTTTTTAACAAATATTGTTAAAAAATAAATAAAATTTCGTATTGGCTATGTAAATCCATATGTTAAAAAATAAATAAAATTTTGTATTGGCTATGTAAATCCATAATGACTAAGGTTATCTAACTACCTAATTTAATTATTTATAACTAATTGTTTACCCTTAAAAATTATCTCTGCATATTAAAGCTAGTTATTGCCTCTCATTAATCCTTACCGTGATCGCAAGATAAAACACAAAAATTTAAAAATTCATGTAAAACTTATTCTTTGCATCTAGTAAGACTTAAAACAATACAAAACAACTTATCACCTGTGGTGCTTTAGTGGCTTATTGAAACCTTAAAGTATATTAGCTGGGCTACAAACAAGCTATGACACTAACTGCGACAGACAGAGGCCAACTAACTTTCAAAGCTTGCCAACCATGTCTACATGAGGCCTTTCAGGTTTGTTCTAATTAGCATGTCTCTCTCTAGGCAAGCAGCAGCGGTGACAGGCGGGTCTTTTGTTATGAATAATGCTGATTATGATCATAATTCTTATTTTCATCTATGCCACTTGACATAAAATCTACCTGCTATTTACTAAACCTCTAGACTGAGCAAGTATGTGACAAAAATGAAACGTAATAAAAAAAAGAATTAACATAAAGCTAACTGTTAGTAAAACATAAGTAAAATGTCACTTATCTTCTTTCAAATGTGTCCAACTATTATAAGTGTAAAATATTTAAAGCTACTTGATACATTTTATGAAGTTGATTTTATTCTCAAACTTATTAATAATTTTGTTAATTAATTCATGTTTAATGATAATTCATTCTACTCACGGATATATTTTATTTTTAGGATGGTATTACAAAAGTGAAGTTCAGGCATAGATAATATTTTTAATTAAATTTATTCAGTTCCCATTTGCTTAGAGGTCCTTAATTTGTTTCATTAATGGTCCTTAAAAGTCCTTAAAAGTACTTAATGTGCAGAAATGTGTATGAATCCTGGACATAGAATTTAGTAAATCAATGGAAAAACCTGTGGAAATAGAAACTTTTAGCTTTATTGCTTTTTAGTTTTATAGTTTGAAACCTCTCTAGAAAAGCAGTTTCAACATTGCACAGTTTTTGTTTTTGTACTTCCTTGAGACATTTCCATTTTTTATTACTTCTTCAGTAATTATAATCGCTTCTTTAAGTAAAGTGCTCAATGGTGTATGATTAATTCAGAATTAAATGGAGTTTTTCATCAAAATCTTTGAAAAATTTATCCTTTTCTTTCAGGCTTCTTTTCATTTGGCATTTTCAACATGTTCCAAATTAAGTACACAACAAATTTTAAAAAAAAAATCCTTCTTCTAGTGATTTATTCAAATTTCAAAACTTACATTTCCACCCATCAGAAAGATTGCTATTTGTTTGTGTAGTTGATCTGCCATAAGGGCTTAGTCATGATTACAAGCATGATTAGTCCTTTCTTCCCTTTCTTTAACTTACAGTTATTCTTTTTTTCCTTTCAGCTTATAGTTATCAAACACTGAAAGGCTTTTCCATGAAAAGTCAAGAAGTGATCATCCTTGGTTGTGCCAAAGCTTACATTTATCAGTTCCTTTCCATTTAAAAACTAAAATGTATGGTAATGCTAAGAAGCATTTTATGAGCTGTTTTTAGAACTCTTTCTGAACATAATGTGTGTATCAGAATGGACTTGAGTGCTCCAAAGATTTTAAATGTGTAGATCTTAAAAGATGGATACAGAAGTGGCACTTCTATATTCTATTCAGGTGGAATTCAAAAATGAATCCTTACTCATTTACAGTGATTCTAGAGGATTGTTTTGTGTACTTTAAGATAAAGAACTGCTGCTGAAGTCCTGTGCAGATAAAAGAACTCTGAATACATTGTCTCCCAGGTATAGGGTTTAGGGGATAGGGAAATTTTGTCAAACTTGTTTGAAGCAGTACATACCTGAACGATAAAGCCACACATTAAATGGATGAACTATAAAAAGCTTTGATAGGTACAGAGGAGATATTTTGGCATTGAAAAATCAGTCTTTTGCTAGTCTGAGTTTTGTAAACAGCAGAAGTTAACAATAATAATACAGTTAACGATAACAATATAGTTAACAATAATAATTAAGTTAAGAGTAATAATTAATAAACAGCAGTTTCCCTATTGATTAATATGTATTTATTTTGGATGTGAGAAATCTGAATGTTATGAGTGGCTGAGTTTATTACCCAGGGAATTGAATAAGCAGCAGACACAGTATATATATTTTTCTGCAACAGGAAAGACTTACTTTTAATAATGCATAAGAAATGTATTTTATAAGATATTTTAAACTCATATTTTAGATGATTAAGAACTGAAGATATTATTTCCAAAGATATTATTCTGTTAGGAATTTTGAAAAATGAAATATGTTTTTTTTTTTTGACAGTCTTTTTTTTTTTTTTTTTTTTTTTATTTTTTTTTTTTTTTTTTTTTTCATAGGAATTCTTCAAATTTCATGTGTTCACTCTCAAAGGTATATGCAGTTTCTTGTATATGTTATGCGATTTCCTTATCATTTTAAATTAATGTTCTTTAGTCAGCAGTATATTTTTGTTACAAATTGATGCAGTTATATCTTGCAGATACTACGGTACTCAAAGATGTGTCTGAGCCTGAAGTGAAACCTAAATTATCAGTTTTCCTGGTTACAAAGCTGGTTAGTTATTATATATGATTTAATATAAACTGTATGTAACTAAAATTAAATTTCTAAACTTGCTAAAATTCTAGTTATTAGCATGAAGTAAATTATTATTTGATTTGTTTGAAATTCTGATTATCATTTTAGATTAATCTACTCGCATAATATTATCTGGTTATAATTAAAGTTTTCCACCAAAAACCATTCTCAATAAAGTTAGGGGAAAAAACCCATGAAAACAGTACCTTTAGTGATCATCAACCAAATCTATGATTTTCTGGCTTTCGGCCCAGGAACTTGGTGGCCATGAGACCAAAAACAGATCAACCTCATTTCGAACGTCCTATGCAGAATGGAAGATAGCACCAGCAAGGTGTAGCTGCTATTATCTAGGTAACCGCTATTATCATAGGTAACTGCTATTATCATTATTTATCTAGGTAACAGCCACATGTGGTCTTGCATTATCTTGGTGGAATATTACCTTTTTGAGCCAGAGCTGAGTTCGACATTTTCCTTGATAGCAGCATCAGCACAGACTAACATCTTGCTGTACACCTCACTGTTAAGGATTTTACCTTTTTCCAGATACTCTTTGTGGATAATACCATAGCAATCCCACCAGATACAAAGCATGATCTTTATGTTAGTCAAATTGCACTTTGTGATACTGGCAACAGACTCGCCGGGTGCCAACCAAATCCCTTTTTGGCCTGTGTTATTGAAGTAAATCCACTTTTTATCACAAGTGATGATCTGGTCCAGAATTTTCAGAATTTTGTCCTTGCTTTGATATTCAAGCAGATTAATGCAGGCCCGAATATGTCTGTCTTTATCTGCTTGATCAGTCCCTGGGTCAAGTTTATGTGATGCATAAAGCGACTAATGGACATGGTACTGACATCTATTTCCTTAGTTTTCCTTTATTTCCTCTTGAGAGGTTACATACTGATCTTCTTTCACAAGTTCTCACAGGTGAACCTCATCAACATCTGTAGGCACTCTACTTCTTGAATGTTTGAATGTCATAGTCCTTGTTTTTGAACTTTCAGTACCAAACCATCACATTGTTATATGATACAACATTAATACCTAATGCTGTACATATGATTTGGTGACATTCTGTAGCTGACTTTTTGCTACGGAACTGGAAGTATATGGTGATTCTAAACTGGTAGCATGATAGTTCTGTTTCAGACACCTTCTAATTAATCATAATGGTATGTTTTTACAAATTTGACAACACAGTGTTCTAAAGCAAGTCTCTTTCTTTCAAATACCAAAAATTCATTTGACAAAATATGAGTAAGCATGCTAATGCGAGCTGTCTGTGAAGACAATATTTGTGGTGGCAAACCCAATAATTTATTTTAGGAAGTTGATATTTTAAACAAGCTTATTTATCAGTTAACCATTTCAAAATTATTTTGCATGTTTGTTATATGGATGTATGAAATGTTTGTTATATGGATGTATGTTAATTCCTTACACTGGAAATTTACATTTAAAAAAAATGATAAATCTAAATTCTTCTGTGTACTGATGAGTATATGGTTGATAGGTAACATTATTCAGTCAAGCCAGATAAATTACATGATAATAGCGGTTACCTAGATAAATTGTGTATTCTTATACAGCACCATTTTCTTGGTTTGTAATGTCTATGGATATATATTTTTTCATGCTACTTAATTTTTTATGAGAATTTTATAATTGTTCTTTATCAGTAGTATCTAATTTTTCCTATGTGCTAATAATTTTTATATTTTACAAAATTGCTTTATCATACTAGTTGCTTTCATGCTTCCATTAGGCTTAACAATTGAATTTTTAGAAAAAGTGCTAAATCTAGTTTGTATTATTTCCAACATTTGATTAAACAACTTTCTGGTAGTTCATTATGCATTTCAGTTTTTTTATTTCTCTTTTTTTACTTTTATTTATTTTAATACAATCCATAAAAGACAATTAAGACATAAAGTTAACTTCACTCATGATCTTTTTTGGGGTTGGGAGCAAATTAACAATGCACTTTTTGTAAATTATTTAATTAAATTTACTTTTGGCACTACTGAATTGCTCATTGGTTAGCTCATTAACAAAACTGTAATTGCATTTTTCTAAGCACCAATTCCCTGTCACAAAAATGTCATGTAACAGAATGTGGCATCTCAGTTTGGTTTTTATTTTTTTATCCTTATTTTCTACTTGTGTTTTGCTGTGTTTTTGTTCTGTACAATAATTATTTTATTCTGATGTGTCCCCTTCCCCTATATTATTCTACAGTATTTATCCAATTCTAAACTTTTCGAGCTTGGACAGCATAAATCAATATATCTCTAGTGGATACCATCTGATGTTGGGGTGTATGGTAACGAAACAGCTGACGATCTGGCAAGAAAAGGTTGTTATGTCCCTACACCCACTTCCACTGATTTATACCCAACCGAAATCATTCCTATTACAAACATAAAACTAACATGGCATGGAAAATTTCTCCTGTTCACCAGTGGTATTTCGCTGAACAACCAGGCCTGTCACTTCTGAGTAAAAGATCTAGGCCTATCCAAACAGCCATGGCCAGATGCAGAAGTGGGCATCTTTGATGCATGAAATTCAAAGAGGGAGAAAAGCAGTATTTATTGTTGCTATTTTGTGAAGATTTTCTTGTCGGTCTGTTTCTCATCATATACACACACACACACACATTAAATATGAAATTGTAACATGTTAATATCCAGTGCCTTTTTTTTTTTAGGTATGGCCTTATGCATTGTCCATTGTTCTTGATTTTTGGGTTACAATAGGTATTTTTCCTGGTTTAGCTGTTTTATCAGTGCCTAATTCTCAAGGAGGCTTATGGAATGGTAAGTTTTGTAATTTTTTTTATGCCAAATCTTTCTGCTCATAATTTGAAGGGAAGCTTTTTCACATGCCTTCTTTATATTCCTAATTTCAAAATGAAATTAGAAAATGAAATGAGTTAAATATGCAAGTTTTAAAGTATAGGTGGTCCTTCTATTCATATGATCTGAAATTAATATATACTTAGAATATGAAAATTTCAATAATCTGCTGTGCTTAGTTCTTTCACAGCAAAGTCGCTCAAAATGCCTGCATTCAAACATCAGCAGATTGCCCAAATACCCGTGTCCGTTTTTTACCTGGTGCTTTTCCCCATCACATTAGTGCACTGCTCCTTGGTTTCTGGAGTTGTTAATTGGCATGTCAATCATTCTTTTGAAGCAACTAAAAGTAGCTCTCTTATTTGAATGCACTTTCCCTCTCCTTTGTTTAGTATCAACATTTAGCTATTGAAGCTCACGGTTGCAGTCCTGTCCTAAGGAAAAACTGCATATAGCAGGTGAAACCACACAAAAATCCCCAAGAGAGAAGTAATTACTTGACTTGAGTAGGTTATTGTTAACCCTGTAACATTCTGCATAGCATGGGGAAGGGAAATCCATTCCAACAAAAGTTCGTATGCACGGGGTTTAAGATATTTGAGAGAAACAGATGTGAAAGAGTTAAACTGTGAATGCCAGTAATATGCATTTAATTTTGAACATAAATAAAAGAAAAATTTTTATGGGAAATTTAAAACGCATATTTTTCTTATATGTATTTAAAAATAAACTTTCTGGGAAAAAGTACAGCATTCTTATAACATATTTTAGTTTTTATAATATATTTTTAACGCATAAATAGAAGAATTCTAACACAAATGAATTTTAAAATTGCATAAAATACCAACCTCAGCTTGGTATAGAGTTTTGTATAAAACTCGGGAGGATGTATTTAGGAGGTTCAGGGGCATTCCAGATGTGATGTGTGCATATCCTACGAGCAGTATTCTCAGGATATACTGAGAATGTTTTTGTGCTATGTGGGAAGCCCTTTTTCTGAGGAAAGATTTAAAAAAATTCTCTCTCTCTTTTTTTTTTTTCCTTTTTTCCTACTAAGGAAGAGAGAGCTATGTCTGATTGCTTTTTGGAATTAAGAGACTTTTATTCAGAATTTTCAGTTTAAGGTCCCCCCCCTAAATTTCATCAGTGTTTGTACATGTTTAAATAATTGACATACTTTAAGAGTTCATTGTGAATTTGATTATATCTTAATTTCAAACTTTATAACAATGGTATTATCCAGTATGTAAGCTATTTATTTGCTAATTTATTAAAAAAATTTTGTTATCATAAAGCAGATATAGAGGATATAAAGCATATTCTGTTCATATCTGAAATTTGCTATAATAATATAAATAATAATTTGTCGTATTCATGTTGAGGTAATAGTGTACATAGGGATTATTTGAGTATTCATGAAATAATATGGTTACCAAAAACAGTGTATGCATACACCATTAAGAATTTAAAAAGCAAATAAATTAGCAATGATTTTATGAGTAATCAATCTGTTCTGCAGCTTGTTGTGCTCAACATATAAGTCATTGAATATGCCATGAATGCTTTTCTTTCATTTGTTAAAAGTAGATTAGAATAAGTAATGACTCATTTGTATAACTAAAGAGTAATTTAACATACTGGCTATAATTATCAAATATTTTACTTGAATTTAGATGGCATAAAATTTATTTGAACTTTAAATGTTTACTAAAGTAGTCATTTCAGGGAAAATTAAGAATTATTGAAAAGATAAGTATTTTCAGTGTTCTAATAAATTCTTTCTAGTATTTTCAAGTGTTCTGATAACTTGAAAATATGAAATTATTTTCAGTTTTATTAAAGGGAAAATATATCATCAGTTTTTGGAACAGAATAGTCAGAAAGAACAGCACATGGGAAGGTACTAGTAATATTATTTAGGAAGTATATCTGGTTATCCATACATGTATAAATTAATGGTTGTTTGCTTGTTTGTCTTTAATACAAGTCTACAGTTTAATTCTGATCTTGATGAAACTTGCCACACTTGACCTTCAAAACAAGAGAAAGGTCCCTGTCTATATAAGATTTCTCAAAAACCAGCCCATGGTGGCCACATTTTATATATACATATATTTTATGTAAATTTAATGAACTGTTGATTAAAAAATTTGGCAATTTAAAAACTTTGCATTACCACTCCGCAAAGCATAAGGTACATATGTTTCAAATTTAGTGAGAAAAAACTCAGTGATATAAAAAAAAATTGTGTTGCCACTTGGGAAAACACAGTTATATTAATTTCTCTTGAATTTGATGAACAAACTCGGCTGTTTAAGAAAAATGTTGCCACTGCCCAAGTTAAAATATTTTAAAGTGTGTTATTGTTTAGCAAATCATAAAATATTTAATTTTTCATGCAACATGCATGTAGTGACATGCATGTTATTGCATCACACAAATTTTCTTTACTTTTTGAAAGTGAATTTGTCATAGTCATTACAAAGCATTACTTTCACTGTGAAGTCAGTTATACCGCCAAAATGAAAATCAGTGTGTGTCAATGAAAATCAGTTTGCTCAATCTATACTTCAAGCACAAAAGATAAAGGCATCATGAGCTTCAGAAACAAATGAGCAATAGGAAGCAAAACTGGAAAACATTTGAGTACATACTGCTCAAGCCTGTTCATCTGAAACAAATGAGCAGTGAGAAGCTATGAGCAATGAGAAGACTGGAAAACATTCGAGTATACACTGCACAAGCCTGTTCTTCTGAAAAAGGCAAGGAATGGGAGTGAGACTAGAAAACATTCGTGTGTGCACTGCTCAAGCCCATTCATCTAAAACGGACAAGCAATGGGAAGCAAGACTGGAAATTGTTTGAACCCACACCGTTCGATCCACTGAACAATGGACGCTGATTTAAATCTTAGTGCATTCCATTATAGTGCTAATTATGATTACAGTCTTCATCCAAATGTGATCATTGAAAAGATGGATATATTATGCATTTATTGCAGAGCCCTCAATTTTAAGAATGTGCCTTCAAATTTAAGAATGAAAAAACACTAGGAATGTGCTGCGTGGGTGGAAAAGTGAAATTGCCAGAATTAAATTCATCAACCAAACTGTTGTCAACCTTGATATCAGCTAACACAAGCCAGTCGAAGCATACAAAATATGCATAAAGAAAAAGTTTCATAACAGAATTGAAACACAAGCGCTTTCTTTCCTTTAAGTAGCATTTCAATGTATGCTGGGTAACAGTTAGTTTGTTCGTTTTTGTTATAAATAAATGTTATGGAAATTGCTAATAATTCACTTCTTTAATTTGTAGACCTGTAAAAAAATTGCTTCAGTTGTGATAATAGATTTTGAAATATAGCTTATTGTTAGTAATATATTTTAATAAAAATGCTTTAATTCTGTCTGTTCACGAAGAATTTCATTGAGAAAATTTGGAACACTTGAGATAATCTGAGATTAAAATATAAATTTGCTAAAAAAGTGCAGTAATTTAATAATTATTGCAAGTATATCAAAAATATTAAAGTGGCATTATAAAAGTTTTTATAATTTTAATTTCAGGTAAACTTTATCTCCCACTAGCCTGCTTTTTGTTATTCAATGTGAGTGATTTTTGTGGCCGAGCTGTTGGTGGGTGGTTGCCTATGGTAAGCTATTTTTCTATGTTTTGATTTAATACTTTAAAGTTTTCTGTATTTTATATTAAATTTAGTGTAATTTAAGTTTTATAGCTATGATTTGATATATTCTATTTTTACTAATACCATGCTGCTTTCTGATTATCTGCATCCTCACCAAAAATTCGCAAACTCTTTGGTCAAGTATGTCTATTTCAGTTATTCATTCAGTGGAACCTTTTTAACAAGTGCAGCTCCATAAAAGACATGCATACTTATCAGAGGTAATTACACCAATATATCATTGTGTTTGGGAGTAATTCCAGTTCTTCCCAAAATTACTGAATTCTTTGAAAATTACTGAATTGCAGTTACTTTAGACACTGAGATTAAATTATTTTTCAAATCAGGTACACATAATACATTTTTGAGTTTGATATTTTCAGTTCTAGAACCTGTGTCAACTTGAACACTTCCTTTTCCAATAGTTTTAGCTATTTTATCAGCAGCTAATTTAACATAAATATCACGTGCCTCGTGAATTTCTTGGAACAGTTCTTTGCTGTTACACATATATGCTGTTGCACCACCATCCAGATGAAAAATGTCTTTAGAATCACTATCTGTGCATGATGCGGCCCTTTCTTGTTTCAAGGAATTCTGATTTTCTGCAGATATTGCAATTTCTGTAAGGCGTTTGTTTTTATTTTCTTTACTTTTCTTCTACATTCCGATGCTCTACTCCCGTATATATTGCAAAAGTTTATTTATAGTTAACTGGATACTGTTTTCAGTTTGTAGAAGTATCTAGTTTTGGTTTAGGAACCGGTCATTGATTATACTTCCGATCTTTTGAATAGAATGCATGTTGTGATTCAGAGTACGATGAATCTTTATTTTTGTGAGCGTTAGCTTCTTCCAACAGTTTAATTTTTGATATTTCTGAAGAAGACAGTTCATCGCGAGATTCAATGGAGATTTGAAAGTTTTCATAAGAGTCCGGTATGCTATATAAAAACAGTTGTTAGCAAATCATTAGCAATGTCGATTTCCATTTCTTTCATTTTGTCCACAAGAATGAAAAAATCATTTAAATGATCAGTCATTTGTTTAGAAAGGTCATTTTTGTAAAAAGCAATTTTTTTAGAATTATGGCCTTTGTAGCTGGCTCTTTCGATTCGTAAAAAGAGTGCAATTTACTACATAGTTCATGAGATGTTACACAGTTTTTTACTTATGTAAGTTCACTGGGTGAGATTGATAGGATTATATCCGCTCGTGCTTTTTGGTCAGTAGTTTTCCATTTGGCAAATCCTTCATCACCAGTTTCTGGTTTTGGAATTTTCAAAGTTACATAGTCCCAATGATATTTTTTAATTGGTATTGCTTCCTCTTGCAATTTCCACATGTCAAAGTTGTCCTTTTTTAGCTTTTCAATTGAAACAGTATTTATTGTCGTCATTTTCATTTTCAGTAGACTCGTCTTGCCGAAAGAATTTAACACAGGTGGTTGTGCCGCGCAGTTAAGCATTGCCTGGGCTCATAACCAATGTAGAATAAAATGTCTTCCATCTACATGATAAACATTTATTTATGCTATGAAGACTTAGAACAGTAGAGTAGAAATATAGTAAGTAAGATATATATGATTACACAGCACTTCTTGCTTAGATGCAATACTCACTATTGATGTTCGCTAACTGCTAAAAAATGTATTACATGGCAGAGAGTTTGCTTATCATGCGCATGTGCTAGGGGAATCAACGGCGATTGCCAACACAACTAGCCAAATGGCATGCGGCACCAATTATCTGCATTTTAACAGATTTGCAATTTTTCTCATTGAACTTCCATAAAATTAAACCTTTTAAGGACTACTACATCATAGAAAGCAAATTTTGTGCATTCTCTGCTATTGAGAAAATGTCATATTGGATTTTAATGAAAGTTACCCGCCACCACAAATATCGTCTGCACAAACAGTTCAGCATGACATGTTTAATCATATTTTGTCAAATGAATTTTGGCATTTCAAAGAAAGAGACATGCTTTAAAACACTATGTTGTGAAATTTGTAAAAAATGTCATTATGATTATCTACAAGGTGTCTGAAATGGAAATGTCATGCTACTAGATTAGAACCATCATTTACTTCCAGTTCTGTTGCAAAAAGTCTACTACAGAATATCACCAAATTATGTGTACATCTGCAGATACTAATGTTGAATCATATGACCCTGTGAAGGTTTGGTACCAGAAATTCAAAAACAAGGACTATGGCATTCAAGAAGCAGATCACCGTGGCAGTCCTAATGATGTTGATGGAGGCCCACCTTCGAGAACTTAAGAGAAGAAGCTTAGTATGCAACCACTGAGAGTTTGCTAAGGAGTTAGACATAATGGCATGCTCTCAGGCAGTGGGAAAATATCTGGCAGGCTAAGCAGAATATTTTGTTGAACTGTGCACTTATCCACATTAGGTAATTACACTGGTTATCATAAATTAAGGAAAAATAACAGAAATAGAAATAGCTCCCTTAAAAATAAGCGAAACCATGTAAAATTTGAATATGTTGCCAAGCAAGAGTAGCTGATTAAAACTGCAATATGCAAATTAGTGACGCTGCACTCGGAATATACCATCTGCGAGGAGCATAAAAGTCCATGATTGAGTGTAATATGAGAGAGCAAGCCCACATATTACACTGTGATAGTGACATCAGAATTCTGAGATAGCCAACTCGTAACAATGACCTCTAGGCATCATTTGCCTGCAGAACTACAATGGAGAGCCATTGGGAGACTAGAGGCAGGACAGAAGTCAAACAGAAGTGGGCAGATGGCTAAATGTGAGCTCTTCTGTGGTTCATACACTTTGGAGGCGATTTCAAACCACAGATTCGGCATCTAGGAGGTTCAGCCAAGGACAGCCAACTGCTATGACAAGTGCTGATGACCGATATTTGACATTATGTGCACACAGGAACAGAACCTCTAGTCCGACTCTTCTTAGATCCTCCCTTGCTGCAGCCACTGGGAGACTAGAGGCAGGACAGACTCAAAAACTGCAAAGAAGGCATCGCGAAGGTGGTCTGTATGTGAGGCGACCAGCTATTTACATGTCGCTCATGTGACGCCATAGGAGGGACTGTTTGCAGTGGAAACGACATGTCCATTGGACACCTGAACAATGGAGGGCTGTTCTGTTTACAGATGAGTCGAGGTTTAGTCTAGAAAGCAATAGTAGGCATTATTTGATATGGAGAGAACCTGTTATCATCCATCAAACATCCGTGAAAGAGAAGCATATGGAAGAGACAGTTTCTGTTTTTGGGGTGACATCACTTCGGGTGGACGTACAGACCTCCATGTCTTTCCAAGGGGACTCGTAAATGCTCAGGTTTATAGAGATGACATCCTTGATGCTTATGTGCGTCCATATGCCGGGGCAATAGGTGATGCTTTCCTGTTACAGGACGACAACACAAGACTACACAGGGCTTGCATCGTAGATGATTATCTTCAACAGGAAACAATTATGCGCATGGAGTGGCCAGCTCAATCCCCGGAGTTGAATCCTATAGAGCATGTTTGGGATGCTTTAGGAGACATCTAGCTGCTCTCCATCTGCCCCGAGACCCTTGCCGCGCTTGCAACTCTTTTGCAAGAACAATGGCTCTCACTTCCTATGGAACTGACAGACCACATAATTGAAAGCATCACAGGTTGTTGTATGTGCTGTATTGCTTTTAAAGGCGATCATATTCCATATTGAAGGTACTTTTCTGACAGGTTCTAATTGTTCATTTTATACATGTGCTAATTTCTATACTACCATAATTGTCTGGTAATTTCTTTTTATGTTATTTGATACCTTACTATGTGTTGTATATTATGGGTAGTTTTATAAAATTCTACATGTAACTTTTTCAGGAATCATGATTTTTTCCTAATTTATGATAACCAGTGTACTTTTGTGTGAGCCTGAGATGGCTATAAAATGTGCCAAATTTTACAGTTGTATAGAATTTTTTTGTTCTCTCCTTTCTTAAATTCTGAATGGATATAATGATTTCATGTTTGATGCATAAATCAATTTTAAGTTCACTGTGAATGATGCATTGAAAAGGATTAAAAATTTTCTTCTAAGGGTTTTTTTTGGGGGGGAGGGGGTCAAAGAATGCGTTCATAGTGATATAAATAATTAATATCCAATTTTTGAAATTCTGCTACCATGAAGAAAGTCTGGCAGGATTGATAGAATTAAGGAAAAATAAAAATATTGTACACACATATTATTATAACTGTAGCACAAAATTATGTATTGCATTTGATTTTGTGTAATTCTCTCTCTTTCTAGCCTTCATCTTGGCGCATCCATTTGCTTACACTTTGTTCTGCACGAGTGATCTTTATTCCTTTATTTATGCTGTGTAATCTTCAACCACGGTATCATCTTCCTGTTATATTTGACAGTGATATTTATTACATTTCATTCATAACACTATTAGGATTTACAAATGGATACTTCATTGCAGTAGCAATGGTAATGGGAATTAAGTAAGTAGAATGTCTTTTTTATAGACCTCTCCTTTTTAAGAAAGCTATAGTATATGTAACTAGCGATCATCAAAATTATAGTTAAAGAGATTCACAGCTACAGATGTGGCATTTTTAGTATCTAATAGATAATATTAAAAGCACAAGAATTTCAGAGAATGTATTTATTTTTAAAATCAGTTGATTAGGTTGCATTACATAAAAGGATTTTTAAATTCAAATATTTAAGAACTCCTTTTGAAAATTCACAGTATAAATAATTCTTCTGTATAACTTCACATTTAAATTTATTACTTAACAACATATTGCATTATTATCTAACTCTGTTAACCTTCAATATGTAATTTACATTCTTTTATTCATAAGATATTTATATAACGAAGAATCTGGTCAAATTTTAATGTTATGCTATCAAAATGTGTTACAAAAAGTGAATGAAATTTTCATAATATATTTTTTACCATATTCTTCAGCATACATTTTTCATATATATATATTATTCAAAAAGTTTCTAGAATATAGTTTATGAAATAAATTTTTTGTAAAAGTATTTAAACTATGTTTTCTTTAAATTCATTACTTTGTGCTGTGGCATACTTGCCTAAGTGCATTAAGCTATTGAAAGCAATTCTGGAATTTATTTTTTGATAGTTTTAATATTGCTGGCATTATTCCTAAATGATAAATGAATTTGTAGTCCTTCCCATTTGTACTTACCATTTGTATATGCATTTTCTAATTTATTTTTCAGTATTACACACTGCACCAAGTATCTGAATAAATAAATGAATATTCTCTGAGATTTGTGAAAAAATAATTTATGTTTTGGAATTTGTATTACCTAGACTACGAGTATCACTTTTGCAAACACTATTTAAATAAATCAATTCTAGGTGCGTTGTGCCATGCTTATCCCATAATCACTGGTTTGATTGCCAGTTTTGACAAAGAACATTCCAAGATATGGAGACCAAGGTTTAGTAGCTCTTTTAATGTACTACAAAACTTTTACGAGAGCAGATTTTTATGTGCTCTTACTGTGCAAAACATCTTTAGCTTATTTGGAATTTAAACAAATCTTACCTGGAATTATACTGATTGAAAGTACATTGACTTCTAATCAATAGAATGGCCAAAATACTCATATAAGCATTATAGCTCAACATCACTCAAACTGAGGAACCTTATATCCATTTTTCTAAAACCAACACTTTTACAGATTTGTAGTTTAGGTATATATCCTTTCAGAATAGACGTCAACTCAAAGAAATAAACAAAAATGAGTTGGAGGCGTTTCTAGAAAATATTTGATATTAGTGTGTCACATTGTATGTTGCTAGGTACTATTTAATCATGTTATTTGGAATTCTGACTGTTTTACATACACATAGCAGAAATTGTTAAGGGTCGTGCTGAATGTCAAGGTTGCTTCTGAATCCTGATAATGCTATTTCATTTAATATTATTCTGTTTCATTTGATATTTAACATAGGTGATAATTTTAGGTTGTTATTGAAACTAACTGGTGTATTTTTTATGTTTTGCAATTTTGATGAAAATGTTTTATTTTGTAGATCTGTCAATCCACTGCTCCAAGAAATGGCTGGCGTTGTCCTTTCAGCATTTTTAGGTGGAGGATTGATGTTAGGAGCATTTTCTTCATACGTCAGCATAAAAATTATTTAATTTTATTTTTATACATTGTTATTTCTGTAATCTCATTTTTTGACTATTTACTACTTGCTGCTCATAAATGTTGTATTTCAGTATATGTTGTAGATATATGGACTGCAATTTATTACTCTGAATATACTATTGTGCGAAATAATTTCATTTGCAAATTCCAAAGAATATACATTTGTGTTACTGTATATACAATTAGATTATTGTTACTGCAACTTTTATAAGCATCTTTTATTGCAACGGTCACTTTTTTCTGTATTTGTAAAAATGTGCTTTGCAGCACATATTTTATTTTGAATACTTTTCTCCAATCATTTCAAATAAGTTACCAAAATAAATAGAAACTGTTTTAAAACAAAAGTGTTTATTTTTTGTAACTTTATTGTGATTTATATGCAACTTTTATGACAATGGTCGCTTTTTTCTGTGTCTGTAAAAATGTGCTTTGTGGCACATATTTCATTTTGTATACTTTTCTCCAATCATTTGAAATAAGTTATCAAAATAAATAGCTGTTTTAAAACAAAGGTGTTTATTTTTATTTAAAATACATTTCATGCTGCGTGTGAAATATTCTCTTCCAAATGAACATCATAATTTGAAATATTAGAATGTATCCATATTAAATATAGATATCATTTAATAAATTTGGATTTATGTATCATGTTTCATTAATGCAATCTTTTAGATTTAATGTGATATCGACTTGTACCAGAAGAAAGTGCAGAAATTTTATCAAGGTAATGTGTCAAGCATATGGTCACCCTTTTTGCTTAGGAGAGTGACTGTCACTGCTAGACCATCTTCCCCCCTTCCTTTCCAAAACAAAAAATATACAAATAATATATTTATTAAAACTTACATTATTTTTAATTTGTTTTATAAATTAAACATGAAAAAAATATAGAAAATATTAATAAGTACCCAAACTTGAACAAAAGTAGCTTCTTAACTCATAAACTAAATATACTTAACAGCTAAATGAAAAGCTGACTACATTTCCCCCCACAACTGTGAAATTTCCATGGCTGAGAATTACAGGTAATACAGAAAAGTTAATATCATCATAGAGATTATCACTATTGCTAGCGCTGAAGTGAACAAATTTTCAGATCACTGAGCAGTATTTTTATTCTTTGAGTGCACAGCATATTTCAGATTCAATAACAGTCCCCTTAAATGGAAAATCTTTTATGAGAATTTACTTTTAAATGTTGTATAAAAACTTTTTTGAGAAACCATCGCAAGACTTCACAACCTGCTAGAATATCAGCCGACGTGAAAGAAGAAAATAATGGATGCTAATTCTGACATAAATTGTGCCACATAATCATTCTATATTATTTTATGCAATTTTTGTTAAATACTGTGTTTAAAATAAATAAAAGGCTGACGTCATTCCTACCTTGAAACTATAGACTTCTTCCCTGATTGAGAACCTCTGGTCTAAAAGTTAGTTATAAGGGTGTGATATTTCTTCATTTACATTATATTTTTTATTCAATTCTATTCCTATTTCTAAGTATTTTTGTATTATGAATTTTGTATATATAAATAATTTTAGTGAAATTATATGTAAATTGTAGAATCTTTTGTATCGTGTAACATAGTAACATAAAAGATCTCAAGAATCCAAAGCTCCGCTGGAAAACTCAGGTGTCAGGGGCTATCGATGGGATATTCCATGGAGGACCCATGGAACATTGAGGTAAAGAACAATCTCGTTAATCTATCACAATATCACTAAACTGGCAGTGGTTTTGGCAACTTAATTTTTGTCGTTGGTGGCCATTCTAGTCTAATCTGTAACTGTATCCAGCCATATGTAATTGTAACTATGTATGCTTTCCAGCAATTTTGAGAAATCAAAATTACTGGAAATTTCTTTGCAGACGGAAGAATAAAAACAGGAGAGAGCATTAGTTCTGAGCTTGAGGTCAGGGTTTACTTCTGATTATTGAGAGATTGCTTTGTATTTAACGTTCTTATTAGTTTGAAGTAGTAACTAGGATTTGTGCTGTCTCATACTGAAAAGAGCTATACAAAAATTTTTGTGGAAAGTTCCGAAACTGTAAAATGTTTCTTTTGGGGAAAAAAATGTTATGAATCCATACAAATGTAATATTATATAGTATCATTGTATTGCAACTGGCGAAAATTCATAAAATATGAAAATATCTGTTTTATAGTTACTACTTTAGAATCAAATCTTAACTATAATTAAAGACTGCAAAAGTAATGTAGAAAGTTAAATTAGAACAGTTTCATCTTTTTTAATGAAAGAGGTAAAAGTACACTCCATTTTGAAGGAAACTGATACTTATAAGGAGTTGTGGTTTCATTTTTATTATATAATTGGTCTTATTGGAAAAAAAGTGAGAAATTTATTGGAATAGAATGTTTTATTACTAACATAAAATGAAGATTAGAATGAGAACTATGATTTATTTAGTATCTATGGTATTGCTGAAGTGCAAAAATAAATTATTCTGTAAATTAACTAGGGTGATCTGTTAAAAATTGTTTCATTTCTCAAATTGCATAAGTAATCTGCATTACCTACTAGGCACTCATTAAAGTGAAAATAAGACCTTTGCTGGAACAACAGTGACATTTCTGCAAGTTTAAAACAGTCGCCACTTAAAAAAGTTTTAAATTGATGATCGAGCCAGGTTTTAGAAAATGTTACTGCAAATCAAAATGTACCACAAATAGGTATGCTTGTCGCAAAATCAAACTGCTATTCAAAGTATCACCAATCTTTAGATTGCACTAGTGAGCATAATTTTATCATATGTTTTGCAAAGTCACTTCCTTAATTGTAATAATATTTTAAATTGTTTTATTTTTTGTATAATAGATTTTTAATGGATTGGTGATTGATTCTATCATCTAATTTGTTGAATGAACTTGATTTTTTAGATACTGAAAAATAAATAACATTATCAAATTCGCTGAAACAACCTTGTATTTCGCGTACATTTACTAAAAACACTTAATCCATTTCGAGGGCAGCTACAGGTCCCTCCTTATCAGGAGAACGAAATATCTAGGAAGGGAAAGAAACCTGAGTAATGGCTTTTTATACTCTCCGGTAGAACCGCGTGTGAGGAGGCAACGCCATCTATCGGCAAAAATAATCATCAAGAATTATGTAGAATTTTA
>KK122434.1:8880-23014 GCA_000611955.2 Stegodyphus mimosarum | reverse complement strand
GGGTGAAGTTTTTTGTGAATGAGGGCATAAAACCTACTGAAATTTACAGAAGACTTCAGACTTAGAACGGTGTTGTGACACTCAGTCGCAGTAAGACATTTGAATGGTGTAAGTGCTTCAAAGATGGCCATACCTCTCTATTACTGACTGGACTTAGTGGATCACAGCCCATGGTAGTCATTAGTGAGAACATTCAGCGTGTGGAGCAGTTGATCCTGGACAATCCTACCATAACTTGTCACCTAAAGCAGCTGTCTGTTTTTGGCAGATACAGAAGAGTTGAAGTCTGTAGAGAACTGAAGGAGCACTATGAAACGGAAGGCCAGGATTTTCTGAATCGCATCATGTGACGAAACATGGGTTCACCATTTCACCCCAGAATCCAAAACAGCATTGATGCAATGGAAGCACATGGACTCACAACCTCCCAAGAAATTTCAAACAGTTGCGTCAACTGGCAAAGTGATGGCAAGTGTATTCTCGGATAAACAGGGAATTATTCACTTTGATTTTTTACCCCATGGTGTCACTATCAACAGTGAGTAATTATCGCCATGTTCTGCATGATGCACACAAGAATTTACAGAAGAAACATCCAGGTTTGATCACAAAGGGTGTTCTCTTTTTGAAAGACGATGCACGACCACATACTGCTTTCGGCTGAGAGATGTTACGACACTCCCACAGTCCTGACTTAGTGCCAAGTGATTTCCACCTGTTTGGGCACCTGAAAGAATTCCTTGGAGGAAAACATTTCAACACTGATGATGAAGATGTGTCCTACAATGAAATATCAAGAATGATGTCCTATAATAGTTCCATTGTAATAATATATCTTTCTATGCTGAAGCATTCCAGGTGTTAGTTAAACGCTGGTATAAGTGTATAACTGTAGCTGGTAGCTATGTGGAAAAATAAATCTATTTTCCACACTTTGAAATTTGTTCTTTTTGTTTTTAAAAAAGTCTCCGATTGATTTGAATGACCCTCATACATATATACGCTTTTGCAAAAAAATCGAAGCACCAAGAAGGACATTTGCGATCACGACAAAATTTGGTATGCAAAAACATCTTGATCGAACATGCAAACGATCAAAGTTTCAAGGCAAATGAACAGGAATTGCGATCATAGCGGACATTTCTAGTGCACAGTTCACAAAGTATAAAACCAATAACAGGTGCGGAAAATTTATCTTTTTTTTATTGCTGCCATTGTAATTCCAAAAAGAAGCAACTAAAGTTGCCATTACGATGATATCGAAGACCTTACAGACAACTAAACAACTTCAAACATGGTCGCATTGAAGGGTTGCGTGAAGCTGGGTGGTCATACCGAGCAATACACTGCCACCTGCAGTGTACAGGCACTGCTGTGCAAGAATGTTGGAGCAATGGTTGCTACATGGAAATTGCTGACGAAATGAAGGCTCTGGAAGGCTGAGGCAAAATAGAATGACTGTTTGCCAGACCCAAACTGCCCCAATGGTATCACTGTCGACTATTCAACGCATTACAGCCATGTCTACACTTCCCGTGGTACCATTCACCATCTCATGGTGCTTGTCTGAGGCGGGGTTACGCTCACAGAGGCCTTTAAGACGTTTGCCTTTGACCCCACAACATCGGCGGAGTCGTCTGGAGTGATGTCACAGCCGATCATCATGGCTGCCATCAGACTGGCATTGTAGTGTTCAGCGATGAATCCAGCTTCACTCTTGAAGCAGATGACCACCATGTTTATCTTCAGTCATCCTTCATACACCTTTAACAGCTCAACGATATGTCGATACCATGCTGCGGCCGGTTGCATTACCCTTCATGGCACATCATCCTGGGGCCATTTTCCAACAAGATAATGCCAGGCCACATACTGCTTGCATATCTCTGGACTGTCTCCGTGCGGTTGATACTTCAAGCATGCATTGCCGCCAGGATCAGTTCGACCAACTACCAATTTGAACACTCAATGAGTGATTGTGAGCCATGAACAGGTACTATGACCTTGATTTTTTAATCATTTTATTATCTGTGTATGAGCTATATACATATTCAATTTCATCAAAAACAACCACTTCCTTCATGGCACTTCGATTTTTTTTTTGCAAAAGAGTGTATTAACACATCCATCCATATATTTCTGAATCCAGTCCTCATAACAAAAGAGTATCAACATTTATTATGATAAAGACGTCGCCAGCTGCTGATGAAAGAAAATCTACAAACTCAACTGAAACAAAGAAAAGTGATAAAGAAATATGATTCTGACTACTTAGCATTAAGGTTTTCATAGAATGAAGATGAAGGTAATCCCAAACCTAAGTATGTATTTGCAATAAAATAAAATACTTGCAAACAAAAACATACGCCTAAGTAAATTGCATCAGCACTATAAGACGATGCATCCCAATTTAAAAAATCATATCAATCTCTCAAATGACAGCTGTATATATTGAAATACAAAAACAAAATTTTTGCATTTCACCAAGACCAAGAAAATTGCTATACAAACTTCATATCTGATCAGATATCTAATCTACTGTAAAATCTAATCAGCCAAAGATAGTTGGCAAAACTGTACTGCTACCAGCAATCAAAGGGTGCAGCTGAAGCTATGTTTTGGGGGGGTGGAACTTAAAGGACTTTGAAACTCTCGAATAAAAGTTATTCTCAGAATCGGTGAAATCTTAATCGGCAGAAAATCAACTAATCCAAACAGTCAACAAAAATCCGATTTTTTTCACTACAACTAAACGAAACCACTGATGTACAAGGTTTACCTTTGCTACTTGTTTTTATATATTACATATGGAACAACGAATTTCAGGCAGATATGTTATTTTGTGAACCAATTATTCAAGGAACTAAAAAAAAAAATATATTTTAAGACTCTCCACACTTATATAAAACCCGAAGATTTAGATTGGATGACATGTATTGGGATATAATAAATGGCACACGAGCTATATGCAGCCAAACAATAATAAAATAATAATAAAAAAAAAGGCTGTGTTATGACTCAATTGTTTGCAGTCGGTCCAATTGCATACTGCAACATTCGCTGGGAAGCATCAAGGTCATAATCTATGTCAGATCATTTTAAAAATGTTTTGAACATCACTGTTTAAACAGCAACAAATTTAATAAAATCAAGACCATTATAATTGCACTTATTTGAAAAGTTTTGTGATGAGATACGCAGCAACCACAAATCATTTCTGTATACAGAAGCACAAAGCAATCAGAAGGGAAAGTGCCAACAAGACTTGTGGAACTCCGTGTAGAAGTCGCAATATTTTTGGGTGACAGAAGTTTGTTTTGAAGCTCATTTATTAAGTAGATATATTCAACAAACTTAACGAATTAAATTTATACTTACAAAGCATGGACGGTAAAGATATAGTTGCAGTGCATGATGAAATAGGAGAATACACAAAAATTTGCTTCCATGGGAAAATAACACTGAGGACCACAAATATGAATTTTGAAACATTTTAAATATTTATATAATATAAAATAATGTGAATGTTTCTGATAGCATAATTACCAAGATCTCAAACTATCTGAATGCTTTGAAAGGAATTTTTAATTTTTACTTTAGTGTAGAAATGAAAAGCTGCCCAGAAAAGAACTGGATTGCACATCCCTTCCATGTCAATGTTACTACTGGCATATCATCGAAAGCTGATGAAAAACTTAGAAATTTATTGAAAAATACATTACTAAAATTGAATTTTAATCATAGTAAACTGACATAATTCTGGTTATCTGTTTAACAACCATATCCAAGGCTTTGTACTGAAGCTCTGAAGTTATTACTCCTTGTTAAAACTTCATACTTTTTTTGCAAAACTGGATTTTCAGTAATGGTAAAAATTAAAACCAAGCATCAAAATAAGCTACATCTGCCAACCTTGCATCTGAAAATAACACAAACTGAGCTGCACGTCACTGCAATCAAAAACAACCTCTCTCTTTACATAAGCCTTATTAGAAATAATTTTCATAATATTATATTTAACAATATTGTTTTCTTCACAAAAGTGCCTTTTCGACCTATAAATGTTCTTTTTGAAAGAATGTGCTGCTCATCTCTGAAAAAATTCAAAGTGCTGAGGATATGTCTAAAAGTTTGGGAACTCCTGCCTGTAATTTCATGATAGATCTGAAAATGTCAATGAACCTAAAGTGGTTGTCTTCTGCAGTCATGGAATATGAAAACTTTGATCCAAAGGGCGGCAAAATATTTAACTGATTTTTTTTTTCAAACAAACTGAGAGCAAGAAAGAAACTTGATGATTTCCTCCTGATCCTCACACAAAACAAAAATTATTCGCTTGAATTTGAGAAAGTTCACTATAACCATAAAAACTTCAATTTGAGATAACTAGATCACAATGGTGACCTTTACTACTGGAAAGGGTCAATTCACACGAAGTTTGATTCTGAGAGATAGACAGTGAACTCCATATTTTAAAAACAAAGAGACTTTTGAAAATAATACAGTGCATCAGGCTTGAAAAAGCTAAACAACATGCTGTCCTATTATTCCACAGACATGTGTTGCACAATTCTTAACCCCTCATTCACCAAATTTGGCATCTGCAATTACCGTAATTTCGCACGTATAGTCCGCAGGCACGATTTTATATAAAAAAATTTCAAAAATCGTCAGATAGTCCGCGGACTATACGTCCGAAATTACGTTTTTTTAATACGGCAATATTAATGTATTTTAGAAACAAAGAACTAAGTATACATAGAAAAAAAGTACTTACTTACTAATATACCTTCAGAAATAAAACGCTAAATACAAATAAAAAACAGTGCTTACTAATTAATCATATATTAATTAATCACACATTCTACTACATTCACGAAAACCTTCAAAGTCCGATTCATCGGTATCAGAATTAAACAGTTCTAATATATTTTCGGGAAGAGTGTCCGAAAGTTCATTTTCAACATCACTATCTTCACTGTCAGTGATTTCCTCGCTTTCACTAACAATCCTGGCTTTTATAAATCCCGATCGGATGGTTGACACTTTAACACTTTTCCAGGATTTATCGACCCATTCGGCAACTTCAGTGTATGAAGCGCGTCTCATATTTCCTCCTTTTGTGAAAGTATGTAAACCTTCCGACATCCAGATCTCCCAGCAAGCACGTACGTGGGACTTGAAACTTTTGTTCACGCTAATATCCAGAGGTTGCAGGATTTTTGTTAAACCGCCTGGAATAACGCTAAGTTCAGCACCGATGTTTTTTTTTTTAGCTTCCGCCTTTACACTGTCTTTTATGTGTGCCCTCATGGAATCCATAATTAGTACTCCTTTGGAATTGAAAAAGGCACCTTCTCTCTTCTTCCAAACTTCTTGAAACCAATCGAGCATAATGTCCTCGTTGCACCAACCCTTTTCATTGCACCGTATTACGACGCTTCGAGGAAAATTTTCCTTGGGAATTGTTTTTCTCTTAAAGATTAAGAGCGGCTTCAACTTTGTGCCGTCAGCACAGCAGGCGAGCATCACTGTGAATTGGGTCTTTTCTTGACCAGTTGTTATTATTGATATTGTTTTCACTCCACAAGTATCGACGGTGCGATTCGGTGGGCAATCAAATGTTAATGGAACTTCGTCCATATTTATAACATTTTTTAGGGAATACTTCCCTTCTGCAATAAGTTTCCTTGTAAACTGAAGGAAAGAAGCTTTTTTTTCATCTACGTCGTCCGGAACAGCTTGACACAATGTCGTTCTGCTGCGAACTCTCAAGTTTTTACGACGCATGAAGCGGTAAACCCAATTTATTCCTCCCTTGAAATCCGTTATCTGCATATCTTCTGCCATGGACTTCGCTCGGAGACGGATTTTAACTGTTGAAATGGAGCGTCCGGCATTTCTTTGGTCGAGAACCCATCTCAGTAAATTTTCCTCTAAAGCTGTCCATTTTACTTTTCCGTGCCGATTGGATCGCTTTCTTCCCATGCTTTTTAACACATCCTTTTGTTTGCGCCAATTTCTCACCGCTTTCTCGTCCACTTCAAAATAACGGCCCGCTTCTCTATTTCCATCTTTTTCAGCTTTCTCAACTACCTTGAGTTTAAACTCAGCAGTAAAACTCCGGCGATGTTTCATCAACGTTATCGAAGATGAAAGACAAAATACGAAAACAAAATACTGTGCAACGTGCTATCCTCGTGATAAGTGGTAATGAAATGTGACCTTCGACCCCACTCACTCGGTGTTGCCAAACTACGCTATAAGTAAACGAATCACGCTTTTTTTTCGTACTCCAGGTACTTGCTACTAAGGCTCCTAAAAACCGAGCTGACGCATCAACTACTTTTCCCCCTCCCGGCAGTTGCGCTTAAGCAGTGCGAAGGATACTGGGACACAAGACTCTGGTTGCGCTAAGTGAGTGCTCATATCCCGGCATCGCTTGATGTGCCAGCCTGGACTTTAGGAGCTCTACTTGCTACTACTCATTCGTTCTGCACTATGCTCTATGGTTTACTATCGATACGATACATACGAATTTTTTCTTGGAATCTCGCTCTTTTTTTATATTTGATCATCGGCAGTTCACGACAGCGTGTTTTTTAAATTTCAACGATTTTAACCGTGAACAACCAGCGTATTATCCGCACTGGTGGATAGTCCGCAGCTTCAAAAATTCGCATTTTAAACACAGATAGTCCACGGACTATACGCGCGAAATTACGGTACTTTCTTTTTCCTCCAGTGAAGGCTCCCTCAAAAGTCGCTATTTTAATAGTATTAAAGACATTCAGAAACCATAATCAGACTACTCTCATTTACATATTCTGGTGGAAGCAGACGAAGCAGTAGGAGTATAGCTGTGGTGTCAAACTCAAAACGAATGCAGGGCTATGCACATTCTGGAAACAACTGAAAGGCCAAATTTATTTTTATTTTATTTACTTTTTTTTCCCCAAAATGAAAAAAATTTACTAACAAAATAAAAAATAAACAGTATTCTAAAAGTTGAGTTTTATGAAGTAATCACACAGCTGTATAAATGTGTCAAGTGCTCTTTTAGATTGACAGCTAAGTAAGAATGCTATTTTCTTCATCTTTTGATTTTATACAAACATTGTCCTAAAACTCTAGATACTACGTGTAATAATCTGGAACATAATAAAATTCAGATACTTTTAGCCTATTATTTAACAGGTATATTCAGAAAATGAAAGTATTTGAATTTGAAATTTTCTACCGTCAAAGAACATTAACAATTTACCAGCATTTATTCAGCCATTACAAAAAGTTTTAATTTGAGTTTCAAGACACATGGTATCTAATATATCAAAACCAGCAAGAGTTTTAGCACTTTTCAGTTACCTCCTATAACATTTTCTTGGCACTTTTTTGGCAAGAAAACTATTATCCTTATTCTCTCTAAATTTACTTTTGTTTTCTGGACTTTTTCTAAAGCTTTATTTGTCTTTACTAATGACAGCTAAACACAATTTTCGCATATTACTTTTTCTGCATTTTCTTGGAGAAACATTTTACAATGATAACCAGAAATATAATTTAAAGAATTTTCTGTGAAATGATCCACAACTACAGCCTGTTTTCAAAACTTTGGTAACTTTCTTAATTTGTGAAGACAACCATATAATTATATTGATTTCAGTAAAGAAAAATATGTGGAGAGCAATATAAAGTGCTGCTTCTAGAAATCCAGCATTCATATTAGGAATTTGCATTGTGGCTCTATTTACAACTTTTTAGTCCAAAGGGGCTTTGTCCCTGAAGGACTACTGTTTTCGTTTTGCGATTTTGCGTTGGAAATATTAAAGGTCTGAATCACTTTTCAAACTGTTACCACCAAATATTGCAGCTTTGTACTATATTTAAAGAAATTAAATAATGAAGAATCTGCATCAACGTATGTATATTTCTCCAAATGTGGTAAAACAATGGTACCTAGAGCCATCCAATTTTAAATAACATATGTTTCCACCTGAATATGTGCATCTGGAAGCCCAAATTTGGAATTTGTTTTATTATCTATTTCACATTTTGTAAAACTTTAACGAATTTTTGATGAACAAACTCAAACGATATAAAAGCAAGCAATGGCAACACTCTACGAGAAAAAAAACCCTTTTTATCTTCAGGACGCAGAACTGTGTATCAGAAATTCTAAAGATAGACTCATTTAAAAATTATTTTGTGATATTGCTTTTGAACTGAATTTTATGGTTTAAATGAGAACATGATATTTAATAAATAAAGGTAACATACAAAACGTTAAACAAAAAACGCCCCTTTGGATGCAATTTTGAAACCTTTCAGATTTTTTTTTTTAATAACATCAGTCAAATACAGCAGAAGAGAAAACAAAAACAGAACAGAAGTTGATATGTTATCAGAAACAAAAAATCTTTACAGTAAGTATCCATGCAAGATATTTTGCATTCTACTGGATAAAGGAGGGGGGAATGATAGAATACAGAAAAATGGGTAGAAAAAACGAAATTGTAAAAGTGAATGAAAGTTTATATACTAAGCAACAGAACTATGCTGGGAGAATATTTCAGCTGTCTCTGATTCTAATGGCACCATTATCACCAGAAAAACTGCCAACAAAATACAACTGCAGATAATTGAAAGTACTACATTTTCTCTCCTCACATACTGATACTCACAAAATAAACTTAGATCTCCCTTCAATGAACTTTTATTTGAATTTATGTCAAAGCCGTGTACATTATCCAAACTAAAATCACACTAAAAGAATTCAACTTAAAACAAACTAGTCTGCAAGAGAAAGACACTTTAAACACCTAGAGATTTGACGTTACAAAATAAGCCCACTCCTAATACCAAGAATCAATACATTACATAAATTTCAGAATTATTTTTAAGGCTCTAGTGTAGAACTGGGTGTCCCTTCGATTGGCAACAGCTTGTTCAATTTTGGCGACAAAACCCCATTTCTGGTCACCATGATAGTTTTAACTTGGTTTTACCTTCCTGACTTTTTTTAAATGAAAATAGATTGATCTGTACATGGACAAAGGCAAGGTAGTGCACAATGTCTAGTTTGTGCAATTCTCTGATATTTTTTTAAGCGAAAACAGATCGATGTGTACATGGACACCGAGGTTGCGCAATTTCTAGACTTCTTATTTTGGTTTTGCATAGCGGCCGTCTTGAAATTGTGCATTCCTGGTGCCAACTTGGCATCAAAAAAGAATTGCCAAGAAAACAAGGGGCACCCAATTGTAAACTTACCATTTTTAAACATAATAATGTGGTACTACATAATCTCTACTACATTTTGCCAAAATGACACTTGAATGATCTTCAATTATAGAGAATTTGTTACAGCTTCCTTTGTACCCAAAGTTTTCAAAACCCAGTTAATGCTCTTGTGATAACCTTTGGTGAGATAAATGCTAGACCTTCCAAGGAACTGTACTACGAAAGCAAACTTGTGTAAATCAATGATTTCTAGAATAACATACAAAATTTTTAAAAAAAAAAAAAAAAAAAAAAAAAAATGTAGAAAGATTTCTGTCTATAGGTCTGTCAAAAATAAGACCACATTTCAACAAATTCCATGGAAGTGATAAAACAAGACTTCACATTCACTACATAGGTTAAAAAGATTTTAATTTTAAACCAAGAAAAATTGTGAATGGTTGACCTAAGTTTGATATGACAGAAAAATAATTTGGAATTGTTGCCCTATGCAATCTTATCAGAACTATCAGTAGGTTTGGTAATGACCCTCTGTACATCGATGAAATTTTAAAGGGGTGAATGACGATCAATGGTTCATGTGCATC
This sequence comes from Stegodyphus mimosarum, assembly GCA_000611955.2. Taxonomy (NCBI): domain Eukaryota; kingdom Metazoa; phylum Arthropoda; class Arachnida; order Araneae; family Eresidae; genus Stegodyphus; species Stegodyphus mimosarum. The sequence goes on along the minus strand of KK122434.1, from coordinate 13,187 downwards.
AGCATAATCAACTGAATACAAAAGAATTATTAATAAAACTGATAACTGTTCATTAACATAAAGCTAAGTCATATTAAGTCAGGTTTTATTCAAAACATATCAATACACTAAGTTTTAGAACATAAAAGTCATCCGAAAGAAACATTGTTACCAATACTATTGACCTTTCCTGCTTCTTACCTGGTGGCAGGAGGTTTCAGTCAAGTCAATAAGTTATTATAAAAGAAAAAGAAACAGGTTGAATATTTTTGATAGAAGTGATTTAAAAATTAAGCTACACAATTTTATGCCACATGTTTAAAATTTGCATCAGTATAACATCTAACTCTTGTACAATTAGAATATTACGATTTTGTTTCTGGAAACCTTTCTATTTGTAAAATTAAAAATAATTATACAAAAATTTATAAAACAAATTTAATTATCCATTTTTTTTCGGTAAAACTGCATATTACGGGCCAGTTTGGCGCATTTTCGAAAAGTCGCCAATTTGGTTATTTTCATTTTAGAAAATCAGTAACTCATGATATCGCCATATTAGATGGTTGCGAATTTGAAAGTTAATAACTATGTATTTTATGGCATCAACAATATTAAAACTTTTCATAATATATACCATTTCTAAGACAGTAGCAAAATGGAGTAAAACGTTTTAGCACGAAATTTAAGAAACTAATAAGCAGTAAATGAGCAATAAATGCGAGTTTAAAGCATATTAATAATGCATAAAGCATATTAATAATGCCAATAAATGCGAAAGCATTGATTCATATTTAATCTAAAACTTTAAAAAATAAGGCAGAAGAAAAAAAAGATAAAATTCAAAATTTCGATCTACTGATACATGAGCAATAGTATAGCAAAAAAAAAAAAAAGTGGTTAAACAATTTGAACTACGTAATTTATATTTCTACAATAAATTTTTATTTATAATAAATAGTAGAAACTCGCATTTGTTTATATCCACACCAAAATGTAACAATACAATGGAGATGAAATTCAAAATGGCACGCTCATTCAACACCGACTGTATGGCTCATTTCAACCATGTGCTTAACCACATATAATAAATAGACACACTCCTCCATTCACACAAATCTGTCGCATCTTTCATTTCAAGTAATTTCATACTATTTTTACACTTAGGACATTCGTACATATTCGCAATCAAACCATAATTCATGCACCATTCTATCACTCCATCTTTCGCCCTTATCTTGCAACCAAATCAAATAAGTAAAATCCACACGTTCCAACTCTTTTGACGTCAGCCATTTTGCTCACACAATTTACTAGAAGCACAGTGAAATGACGAAAATTCAAAAAGCCCGCTTAAATGCTATAAACTGTAACCTTAAAACCTAACGATTTTCATGATGCCAAGAGGTTACCTGATTTGACGTAATTTCGCTTCATTTGGTGACTGGTCCGTACTCTGCAGTCTAGCCTTTTTTTCAAACTTTTCTTTATATTCTTAGTTTAATTGTTATTTTAGATATTTATATACAAATATTTACACTATGATTATGTTGCATGTTGTGCATTATAGAAAAAAAACTAAAGGGGGAACAATGAAAAAAATCATAGGTTTAAAAAAGGTCAATGCATGCAAAAATTGAGCGCCCTTGGTCTAGTTCCATGTAAACTGCATAAATCTCTACATTTCTAGATACCTGTAATTAGCATAAATGGTGAAAATGCGCTTTAGCCCACTGCTTGGCGATGTTTTGAAAATCGCCAATTCGGCGCGTTTCTGCGAAACGTCTTTGCAATTAATTGCAACCTTCCCGACACGCTCCGCGAAAACCTATTGTAAACAAAACATAGAATTCTAAACCATAAATTAGTATGGAAACTGTTGCCACAAAAATATAATAAAATAATATGCAAAACGAACATTACGATCATTAAAATATTTGTCAGTTACCTTTAAATTAATTATTTACATTTTATGTTGTAATACTTAACACGGTTCGTACACATTTCTGCTCACGGAAATTAAGTACTTTTAAGGATCATTAATGAAAAAAATTAAGGACTTATGAGCAAATGGGAACTGAATAAATTCAATTAAAAATATTATCTATGCCTGAACTTCATATTTGTAATACCATCCTAAAAAGGAAATAGATCCGTAAGTAGGATGAATTATTATTAAACATGAGTTAATTAACAAAATTATTAATAAGTTTGAGAATAAAATCAGCTCTATAAAATTTATCAAGTAGCATTAAATATTTTACATTTATAATAGTTGGATATATTTGAAAGAAGATAAGTAATATTTGATTTGTTTTGCTAAGAGTTAGTTTTATGATGATTTTTTTTTAAATGCTTCATTTCATATTTTTTAATGTTTCATTTGCTCGGTCTAGAGATTTAGTAAATAGCAAGCAGATTTTATGTCTAGCGGCATACATTACAATGAGAAGTAAGATCATAATCAGCATGATTCATAACAAAAGATCGCCCTGTCACCGCTGCTGCTTGCCTAGAGAGAGACCTGCTGATTAGAACAAACCTAAAAGGCCTCATGTAGGCACGGTTGGCAAGATTTAAAAGTTAGTTGCGCTCTGTGTCTCAGTTAGTGTCGTAGCTTCGTGTAGATCCAATCAGCCACTAAAGCACCACAGGTGATAAATTGTTTTACATTGTTTTAGGTCTCACTAGATGTAAAGAATATGCTTTACAAGAATTTTTACATTCTTGTGCTTTATCTTGTGACCACGGTAAGGATTAATGAAAGGCAATAACTCGCTTTAATATGCAGAGATAATTTTTAAGGGTAAGCAGTTAGTTATAAATAATTAAATTAGGTAGTTAGATAACCTTAGTCATTATGGATTTACACGGAGAATATGAAATTTTATTTATTTTTTAACAATATTTGTTAAAAAAGCCCTATTAAAACTGCAGTCTAATAAAATTTCACAGTTTAAAATACATGTAATTTATGACATTGATTCTCAAACGATATTAGAATCATCAAAGGCTACAAAACACTTATGTTTTCTAACAAAACTCAATAAAATATTAAGGCGTTTTTAATTTGAAGCATTCCCAGACATTTTGGCCAATTTAAATCGATTTTCTTCTTTTTAAGCATCTTTTTTAACAATCAGATAATTGTCTCAATACGCAAACCAGTGTTCTCACTAGTTTCTGCGTGCTTTATCTCCTAACTTGTCAACCTCTCTACAATATAGCTGTAAGTGTTTATAGATCTGGTAAAAGTTAAATGGTCCAAAACCTCTCAACAGACGTGAAGCAAATTATCGCTATGTCTGAAAGTAACTACAATGATAGACAAAGGTTTAAATAAGCCTCTTCATTTAAAAAGAACTTAGAACATAAACACATGTTCTGATGCCAACAACATCAATTACAGCTCGTGGTGATGTAGTTAAACAGGAACAGTCAAATTCAAACTAAAAATGTGAACTAGTGGTCAAAGACTATGCAATTTAATTTCAATTTAAGCTCGTTCAGTAACTCTATCATAAGAGGAAACAAAAATGGTAAACTATAGTAAAGATGAAATCATAAACAACTGAGTAATTTACATAATAATAACTGTAGATATCTTTGAAGAATAATTTTCTTTATGTATTTAGTTACTTTCTTCAACACATTTTCTTTTCCTTTCAGAATTTTTGGATTAAATTACGGATTTCTGTTATTCTAAAAAATCTAAATGCATTTAGAATATATATGAAAAGCTGCTAATTTTATTTCTTTAGCAATATCGAAATTCAGAAGAAATATGAAATATATATGGTAAAGGCTGGTTATAGAGCTGATGTGGCAGAATTTTTAGAATTTTGTGACAAACTGAGCAACAAAATCTAGAAATGTCATAACTTTTAGAATTTAGAGCAGGCACTGGAAGCAGAATTTAGGATTCACAGAGATTGCATCAGCTGAGAAAATGCCTAGTGACAGTTCTGTATGATGCATTAAGGTATATTATACGAATCTTTTAAATTGTCAGTTTTCAATTTCTTTATTAATAAAAAAATGCATTCCTATAACGCCTGTCCATGTGATAAGATTAGAAGCATTTTTGATATTTTCCATGCTTGTGTCCAGTGAAAAGTAGAGAAAATAAAGGGAAGATAAACATGCTAAGAAAAGGATTCTAGTATCAGAAGTTAAAACATTCAAATATTATATTTTCATTGTTCTTCCAGATGTTCTCCAAAAAGTAAGAAATTCATCACAAACTTTCTGTAAAATACATCCATTATGTGTTAATACCATGGAGACATTTCTCATTTTGTCACATATTACTGGACTCTTCTAGAATC
>KK122433.1:46541-103804 GCA_000611955.2 Stegodyphus mimosarum | reverse complement strand
TTACGCCTCTTATACTAACATCCAAAGGATCCAAGTTGTCCAAAATATTATTCTCAGGCAAGCTGTGAATTGCCGATGGTTTATTCGTAATTCGGACATTCTCGGCGAGCTTAAAATCCCAGAAATTCACGTCTTAATTGCCAAATTGGCCGAAAAGTTCTTTAAAAATATCCCAAATGTTAGGAATGATACAATACCCATGTTAAGTTATGATTATGAAGCAAATACTAATAGAAAAAGACCATTAGCGGTCTTGAGACACACTACTTAATCTTATATACTTAATGTCTCATATGTCACATACCTCCATAGTTTACTATTTCTCCTTCAAATTTTAGTTACTTTTCTTTTGACACGTCTTTTTTCAGTACTGACTTTTCTTTTGCGCACTTATCTTCGCCTTCGGGCGGAGCAGCTATGGGCTGTTTCTTCGGTTCTGCATTGTATTCTCCCATGTTTTTTATTAGGCCATAACATCACGATTATCTCAACCCGGCAATATAGCAATTTTTACAAGTGTTCGAAGATCCAAGGACTCGAAAATCGAAAATTTTGTTATCCTGGGATTGCGATAAAACGCGGGAGCCCGTAAAATGCGAAACTTCGTGTTGAGCCTGAACCGACGTAAAACATTCGCAAAGAAGGGCATTGCAAAGGATCAGTGACTACACAAGAGAGCACAGAGAAAGGAAACTTTTGTTGAATTAAATACATTCAACGTATACAACATTTCAAGATAGAATCATCTTTCACAACTCTGCAATTTCGTGGCCAACGTGATCCGCCGACCTCAGTCCGATGGATTTCTGTTCTAGGTTTACTGAATTCTAAGGTTTACACATCAAATCCACGAGATTTATTAGAAATGAAAAATGGCGTAAAACGTGAAGTTAAACAAATTCCTTCTGTACATTCGTCTACAATCTCCTGCACGCAATTCGTTATTGTTTGCGAAGGTGGGCACATTGAAAACTTGTTTTTTTCAATGAAAGGTTTTTTTTCCTCTCTTCTTTCTTGTGTTGTCATTGGTTGCTGCAATGTTCTTATTTTGAAATGTATCGCTCCAACGCCATTTATGGTTTTTCAATGCGTTGATAATCGCAAAATGTAATGGAAACTTTGCATAAGACAAATGAACATAACATATCAAGAGCATATGGCCTTTACTTCAGAATTCAGGCAATAGGAAACTTACTTATAAACTGCAATAACTTATTTACTGGTGCAGAAACAAAAAGTATTCAAAGATAGTAATATAATAAGTAAGAATCACAATGGACATGAAATCCATCGGTCAGAGTTTTGTCTCGGAGAGTATGTGAGGACAATACTTTTAGTGCATATTAGGTATTTTGCATACTTCCATGAATCAATCAATTTATCTGCTTGCTTAGTTATTTCTATATACTGAAGAATGGATGGTTTCCCCCTCACCTTTGAAAAAAATTTTTGCTGCTGAACAACGAGCATTTCTTTATTATAACCATCGAAATAAAACATAGTTTATTTAAAATCTACACTAATTTAAGGTTCTCTTTTTTATTTTTTAATCTAATTTAAAATTTTATATTATGATTGTTCTCTTTCCATTTAAATCCGAGGGCCAGTGCAAATCGCATGTTGGCACCACTAGTGCTTTTCCCCAACATTTAGAAAGACGTTCTGAAATAACTTTCTCTAATTATTTCAAGTAATAAATTTTACGAACTATGTAGCAATATAAATTTAGGGTGGCTAAATTCTGTAGATATATGATCAATATATTTTCTTAAAAATGTGTTTGGATCTACCTACTTAAACCTTGACATTTAACACATTTAAACTTGCGTGTTGTGCACTAAAACGGGGTTATTAAGCCAACATGATAGTTTCTCCATAATATTTATTAACTGAAAAATAGTCACAGAAAAAATAAAAATAAAATTTTGTTTTATTATCTTATCATTACTGAGAAGTCTGCTGTACATGTCTCCAACTAAACATTGATAATTTGATGAGTATCGAGACATAGTTTATCATAACAAATCAAGACATAAAGAATCATCAGTATGGGAATCATAAAGTAGGGAATGATGTTTAGTTTTCAAGGACTTCAAATATGAAAAGGCCAGTTCACTTAAGTCTATAGACTCAAACAAGAATAAAAATATTCGTTGTATTTCGTGATATTAGACTACTTTTCCCGATTAACGCATTTCCAAAAATCTATCTCGAGCACTTTGGCTCGTAAGGTTAAATAAGTTTTTTTTAGTATTAAATGTGTCGGAAATTTTTGCGGCAATATCTTTGACATTTAAGTGATATTTAAGGGGAAAAGGCAGATACTGCAGAATAACTAAAGTCTGATCAAGAAGTCTGACCTCAGAGTCTTCAGTCACCTTTTTAATTTCTGCAGCTTCGTTTTCATGTTATAATTACAACGTTGAATGTATTTGCACAATAAATTATTTTGTTGAAGATATCTTCTATTACAATCCTGAATCGTTTTGTATGCATTGATGCTACTCATCATTTCAATTATGTCTTATTTTTCTTCCAATTTTAAATTTAAATCAACTCATTTCGATTTTAAAAATCTGGAACAAATGCTAAATCACTAAACCAAGTTTCATTATTTAAGTTTATACTTCCTTGATCTTGCTCTTCGAGAAATTTTTTTAGTTCAGCTAATAAATCACGAAACCGTTGCAGAAATTTAGTTCTTAGCCATCTTACATCGGAATGCAATAATGATTCTGAATATCCTTTCATCAAGTTGCAGGCCCACCAGAAACTGAGCGGTAAAATCGCTCAACACTGGTAGATGGACCTATAATACTTTCGATTCCAGGAGAACGGCATGGGCTTTTTTATGGTTTCCCCAAGTGTAAAGACGGTTACGCGCTGTTTCCCTTAGAAAATCCGCCACAAAGGCAACCCCCCTTCTTAGGCAGATAGCCCTCAAGTGCTTTGCTGTAACCAAGTAAGCCAATCATGAAGTTGCTGTTGAATGAGCATGAAGTCTGAGAACACTTCTTCAAATGGAATTTTCAATTTTGAACGCTGTGTCCATATTTCCTCTGTGTTTTGTCTTTCGCTAGCTAATACTTGTTAGTGAAATATGCACTGGTAGCTCAAAATCTTGGTTTAGTAAAAATTTCTCTTTCGTCGTCATTCGGAAAATTCTTTCCCATTTTTGCGTAGTTATACATAAATTCATGCATCTTATCATTGCTCCTGCGATATTTGTTGTTATTTAAAATAATATAAAAAGTGGTAGTTTCAAATTATTTTCAAATTATTTAAAGGATAAATAAATTTACATATCCTTTTAAAAGATTTGAATATCCTTTAATTATCCCTTAAATAAATTTGAATATCCTTTTAAAGGATTTTAATATCCTTCATCTCCAGTCCTTTCTTTCAAAGAAAATATATCTAACAATTTTTTTTAGATGTGTAATATTTAAAACCATTAGAATTAAAATAAGGAATTGTGCTATGTTACTTATATCGTTAGATATAACTGGAAGAAAAAACAAGTCCATCTATTAACGTTGCTGTCACTCATTTTTTCAATCCAGGGCAAATCAGTATTTCGAGACAACTGTAGATCTTTAACTGCAGCAATAGTTTCAGTTTGTTCTTAAAATAGTTAAAAAGTAAAACGTGACATTTTCAAAGAAGCTCCCCCACCTCTTTTTTTAATGAATTCGCCGAAAAAAACCATTTATAAAATAGGAATTACTTTGAATAATGCAGTAGTCAGTGCACGGGATTTCGAGATGGGGTTTGTAAAACTTTATGTTGGGCTCTATTAATTTAGCCCTCAGATTACTAATTTTTTTTCGTAAATCACTATTTTATGGATAATTTTCCTGGTATTTGTCATGTAAAGGTGAAACAAGATTGCTCCAGATTATTCTTTATAATGATGGCTACTGAAAACTTGCCTGCTATCAATATTTACCCTTCATTTTTGTAAAATAGTAATCAAGTCTCTATTCTTTATTAGAATTGTAAATGCTCGATTTTAGTTTTCTACTCATTTTAATGGGTGCTAAAATGCAAGAGATATACACAAGTAGATGATATTAATTTATAACACAGAAAAAAAAGATACGAACATTTTGCACTACAATAAAGGGAAGGAAACTAGACAATTTTTGTAGAAACGCCAGTTCAATGTTACCACTATTGGGAATACTAAATACTAAACAAGAAACACAGGAATGCAAATTTATGCAATGTTACACAAAGGATTAAAATGGCTTCCCTGAGGAACGCTCGAAATGTCGTATTATATAAAGAGTAGATGAGAACTTATATAGAACTTTAGCCATTCACTTTCCTGAACTTTCCCGACAGTTGGAGAGGTAGGCGAATTGTCATCCTCACCTATGATATTAAGGAACCACGACCGTTTATTTCTACGAATCACGGCTAAACAGCGTTTGCGTGCTGAAATTGTCTCCTATCGGCTGCGATTATCATAACCTTGCTTCGCTATCCGACTTGTTGGTCTTTAATTCTTGGTAAAATATGTTGGTGTTTGAAACACTTAAAAAATCTTTATTAAGCCAATGTAAAATATTTCTGTATTTTAGGTTTTCCATTATATTATTTGAAACCTCGTTTTCCGTTATATTATTTGAAACCTTTTTAACCCCAGAGGAACAAAATTAGAAGAAGATAGTTTTAACAGACGATTTGTGTACATTTTTATGCTATTTAAAGTTATTTTTATAATAAGATTTCTGTTTTGCTTATACTTAATGCCATTTTATTACCGAACCGTGCTCATAGTAGCACATCTGACAGTTCATACAGCTTTTCTGAACAAAATACATCCAATGAAGAATGAAAATTTGAGTCTCTATTGCAGCTCCATGAAATAACTAATGAACGTAACTTAAAACTAATGCAACAAAATACAGCAGCAGAATTCTCTAGAGATACTGCTCTAAAAATGCAGGATCACCTGACACTAGTAATGCATAATATCAAAATTCAAAACAATTGCAGACTTCTTCACCAAGTAAGTCAAAGTTGAAATCACTGAATACTTGGTCTGGAGAACTGAATTGATTAAACTATCTGGTGGCTTCCAACAGCACTTTTATACAGTTTTGTCGCTGAAAATGACAGAGAAGAAAGGAAACGCAAGAAAGTTTCTGAAAAAAAAATCATTCAAAATGATTTTAGTAAAGCAAAACATCAAAAATTTCGCCAGTCTGGAAATTCGTTTTTGAAGGCCCGGTATATTTTAGTAGCCAGTATCTCGGACTCTCTTAGTGCTATTAATAAAATTGCAGTTATTATGTTCACAGAACTGCGTACACTGCAAATTAATAGAATAACTGAACTCATAAACTTGCAATTGCTACAAACAAGTAAAGAATAACGAAAAATGATAAGAAACACGCACAAAATTGCATAATATAAGACATAAAATATCACAAATAAATAAAAAATTGCAAACCAATAAAAGGGCAATTCGATAAATATGTACAAATATTTGCATAAAATAATTAAAACTAATAAGAATTGCACACAATCACAATATAATAAGGCCTATAACTAAGAAATAAATGAAAATCAATGCACAATAAAATAAGAGAAAATATATACGAATACTTACATAAATTTACAATTGCAGTCACTTTATTTTATTAGAATTTTAAGCACTTAAAATTCTTTCCTATAAACATTTACGTAGTAAGATAGATGAATCCAAACTTACAACGAAGTCTCTCGAGAAGAAGACGACATTCCAAACTTCATGCCCTTGAGTTGACAGTTGACATACGTTAGCAGTTTGAAAAAGAGCTTCCGTATATTTTTGCCGGTCCCGTCTCCACTGCAGTGCCTATCGTGTCATTCCTTCAAAAAGAAGAAAGTACACTCATATTATTCATGCTGAGAATTATTCATGCTGAGTTGACAATAGAATCTTTCAGCTGGGAATGACAGAAGTGTACATGTGAGAGTTACTCCATTTTCGAAATCAGGAAAGCACATGCATTATGCTTTATGAAAATAAAAAAAAAAAAAAGTGTACCTTCCATTAAAAAAATTCGCTGATGATTTTGCAAGTAAACGTGAATGCCAAAATGTATACTGAAAAGTAAACTGAATTTATATACTTTTATGTACACAAAAAATTACGGGACTGTTTAAGCAGTTTGCCCCGTTGTCTCCAATTTCATTTTATTAAACATTTTTTTCTGGTTTTTCAGTTTCGGCTTATTGAAATTCGACAATATTATTTGTATAAAGAACAGCTATAATGGTCTGAAAAATATTTCAGGTAAAGTAGAACTCAGGCCTCTCAGACGGTATAGTGGTTAGGGGAGCCTGACTGCGAAACCAAAGGGTCTGGTTTCGAATCCCGGAGAAGGCATGGTTGTAACTGTCTGTCTCTTCATAGGAGGCAATGGTGGCCCACCTATTAGGTGCCTTCATAATAAAGAGACCACTATATCTGGCCTTAGTATAGACTCTGTTAACTGCTATTGGAAAAATAAAATAGAACTCAGAGCCCTTCTTTAAACACTTAATACAAAACCGTTTCCTTTTAGCGAAGAAGAAAGACAAGTGAATACATTTCAACAATCTAAACAAAGAAAAGGAGGAAGAAACATTTTGCAGAAAATCGTAATCATAATCGCACTTCTAATGAAAAGAGTTAGAAAGTAAAGAAAAAATTGCTACCGATTTTAAAACTTCCGAAAGCAATATTATAAATCTTGAAAGGAAAATATCCGGCGATAAATATATTTAGCTTAGCATACTATCCCGTGGGCAGAATAAATGGGATTATTATGGATATCCTTAGTAGTGATCTACAGTGATAGAGATTAATGTTTGCCTGAAGTGTATTACCACCGACATGATGACAGGTTAACATGAACGAGTTCAACGCACCCTAGATAAATAAACAACTTGTTTACGACTGGCAGAAGCTGCAACAGAATGTGTTACCACATATTACTATGAACCAGAACTCTTATCCGCATCAAAACAAAAGAAGAATAAGCGTTTTAGTAAACAGAATTTAACATTTTACTGAACATTACTAACACTCATAGAAATGAATAGTAAAACGTTACGTTACGAAAATTAAAAACTACGTGACAACTCGCAAGTGTAACAGGCTATTTCATGCTTTCAGATCTTGTTTGTTGAATTTCTGCCCTTTAAGCTATATGTGTGTAGTTCCAATGTTGAATACCAGATGGCGAACAGATTGCCCATAGTATAATTCTTTTTAATGTTTTTAGTTTGGCAGCTTTGGCAATTAGATGAGTTAGACTCGAGATACAGAAAAAGACGTAAATAAAATTGTATCGAAGAAGTTAATTCAGTTTATAATAACTTGTTTGGAAAAAAAATGTAAATATTTTAAATGCAATTAAATAAGCTGTCCTTTCAAGAAGTTTCTTAGATGTCTTTTTAAAGAAGGTATTTATTACCTTGCATTTTATCAGAAGTGGGATTAAGGAATGCTCCAAGCAATTACTGAAATTCTGCGTAAGACTACATATTGAAAAAAGTTCGAAGATAGAAGGTATGTAGATTTTCTTCACATTTGACAATGATTTTGAATGAAATAAAACAAATCAATGTTGCATTTAAGAATTGTAAAGCAGATAAAATTAGAACTTTACATAAATTTATTTTCAATATAAACGGAGATCTAATCGAAAAAGAATTAGAAACTTTTGTGGTTTTGACTTTACTTCAGATAGTAACGAATTTCGAAAGAAATTAAAAGACGGGCCCAAATGCGCTTTAGCCCACTGCTTGGCGGCGATTGTTTTTGAATGAGCAATAAACGCGCCAACATGGGTAACTCCGTATATCCGCGAACATGGCTGACTGGGTATTTTGAAGCTACGGAAACATGTAGTTTTCGCGCATGCGTATTTCCTATTTTATAAAGAACGGTTTTATGGTTAATGTGAGATGACGTAGCGGTTTATTCGAAATTCTTACGTGTTAATTTAAGTAGTTATGTCAGTTGTCGTTGTATTCTTTGAATGCGGTGTTTTTGTGTTGAGTGTTTGCTATTTTCGTACCTTATATTTCGCTAAATACCGAGTCGGTATGGATTTACTGTGATGCTGAGAGAGGTGAGTGAATGTACATGTACATTTATTACTTTATTGGAAGTGCAAGTTGCTTAATTTTTATATTTTGTTGCCTTTTATTGAAATAATTTGGCTCAGCTGAAGAACAGAACGCTGGTATCGTTTGCAATTTATTTTATTTTGTTGATTTGTGCACATTGCCTACATTGTGCAATTCGCTGATGTTTTTTTTAAGTTAAAACGGAACGCTGTGCACATGGCATTTTCTTGTAATTTATTTTCGTTATTTTAGCTTATTTTGTTGATTTGTGTACGTTGCCTACATTGTGCAATTCGCTGAAGTTTTTTTTAAGTTTAAAAGGAACGCTGTGCACATGGCATTTTCTTGTAATTTATTTTCGTTATTTTAGCTTATTTTGTTCATTTGTGCACGTTGCGTACATTGTGCAATTCGCTGAAGTTTTTTTTAAGTTTAAAAGGAACGCTGTGCACATGGCATTTTCTTGTAATTTATTTTCGTTATTCTAGCTTATTTTGTTTATTTGTGTACGTTGCCTACATTGTGCAATTCTCAGATTTTTTTTTTAAGTTAAAACGGAACGGTGTGTACATGGTATCGTTTGTAATTTTAATGCCCTTTTAAAAAAAATTCCTTCTTTCTGGGATGCCATTTTGGTTACGTTTTCGCGGAGCGTGTCGGGAAGGTTATGTAACGGCATAAAATGTGTAAGTATTACAACATAAAATGTAAATAATTAATTTAAAGGTAACTGACAAATATTTTAATGATCGTAATGTTCGTTTTGCATATTATTTTATTATATTTTTGTGGCAACAGTTTCCATACTAATTTATGGTTTAGAATTCCATGTTTTGTTTACAATAGGTTTTCGCGGAGCGTGTCGGGAAGGTTGCAATTAATTGCAAAGACGTTTCGCAGAAACGCGCCGAATTAGCGATTTTCAAAACATCGCCAAGCAGTGGGCTAAAGCGCATTTTCACCAAAAGACGTTGAAGAAAATTTTTCATTTAATGAGGTAGTTACAATTTCTAATGTTCTAAGTATTTCATTTGACGGCAATAAATCAGAAATAGAGAAAAGAATTTTATCTTTATTATGTGATATTGAAACTCTAGCTGAAAATGTAAATGGCGCCGAAAAATCTAGCTTCGATGAATCGGAAACAGAAGTATCAATAAGTGAAAGAAGTGAAAATTATTTTTCAATGCAGTCCGATATTTTTGATAAGAAAATGAACCTCGATTCTTCTGTACAGTGTGATTATGCTTGTAAAAATGAAACTACTGAAAATTCTGTAATTCAGAATGTTAACATTAATTATTCTGATATCGAAAGTATTATTACTACTAAGCATAATAATGAGTAAAGTTATTTATATTAAATATGAAAATAAGCGAGTAATAAAATTAATGTTTTCATTTTTTTTCTGTACAATTTTCACCAAGCTTCATTTATTATTATTATTATTATTATTATTATTATTATTTCTATTATTTTATCAACAGCTGATACTTAAAGATCTTTCATTACATCTTTTGAAGGCGGTAGACGAATTCATCTCGGAATTACATAGTTAATTATAACCACAAGCTTAATTAAAATAATTTTGAAGCTCATGCAGTTTGTTTGTAGGATTGGTTCATATTTACGTTTTGTTTAGCACAGCGCCAGAACTCTGAAGTAAGTTTTTCAATTTTCTTCTCATTTAAAACTGCAGCTGTGACATGAATGCGAGCCATTTTTCTTCAAGAGGCTTTCTATAAAGATGTCCACTTGAAGGGAAATAGCCTTTACGTGTATTGCCATTTAACATTATCCAATCAGTATAAAAACGTAGTCGTTTAGTGTTTATGTGTAAAAAAAAATTATAAATTGTTTTTTTTTTGTTTAAATACTGTTATAACGCACCAAAGCAAAAAAAAAAAGTTCTAATTTTTCATTACAGATGTTAACAGGATCATTATTTTGTTTTCAGGCTGAAGTTTGACGGAGGACGAAATATGTCGAAAGAAATTAATGGTATCAGAACAATTTCTGTTTGCGTAGTTAAAAAGATCCATACAATATGCGCGAAAGATAATAATCACTTTCTTCTGCGGCATTCTTATCGAATGATTTGTATACTCATTTAGAAAACAGATCTGATATTTGACGAATGCGCATTCAATTTTATCTTCTCGGTATTATTAGATTAAATAACGCAATTCAACTTTTCCTTGAAATCATTAATTTCATTTGTAAATGCTTTGCAATACTAACTACTAATATTATTAAAATTCCTAGCCTTAGTAAAATCATTGAATACCAGACAACTGAACTACTAACTTCGTCCTGTATAGATTCTCACCTCCGGGTGTTGGTGTTTTATAACACCTTTTCAATACCTAAGTACCGCGAAAGTCAACCGCGACTTACAGGTAAAGATTCTAGGAAATTGAGACCTAATTTTAAGACGACAGATCCAATCCGATCCGATCCAGACCACTGAATATTGGTATTCAGTACTCCTACGAGGTCATGAATATTAGTATTTAAACCGGGTTTAAAATCGCAGAGTATGGGTTTGCTACCTTGCCGTTTTCACATTTTTAATCATGAGCAACGGGAACATGAGCTAGTTGCCCTTAGAAAATCCTCCACGTAGGCGTCCTTTCCCTTAAGCAAAATAGCCCTCGTATACAACGTCAGGTAACCGCAAACTCACGTAAAGTTATGTTCTTTCATCATATTCAATTTAATAAACAATCAAACCTAATCATAATGCTTATAACCCGTTTCAGAAGTTATTCAGACTAAAAGAAACATATTACTAGTGCCTTGTAAGTGTTACAGGGCCTGAATTTTTGATAGCTCTGAGAAAATTGTAATCTATTGGATATGCATTAAAAAAAGGGAAAATTTTAAGTTATGCATGTCAAAATCATTTATATAAATCTTTAGTTAAAAATATATATTTATAACAAAAACAAGATCAAAAGAAGAAAATATTTTAATTTTCCAATTTCATTGTAAAGAAGTAGAAAAATTCAATTAGACTTTGATATGCTGTAAAAACTCCTCTAGTTTCATAGTATCGACCGAGCGGCAATGTCGCTGACACTGGCAGTTTGACCTGGGTTCAACTCCTGGTGAACGGGTGGGCTGCATGGGAGTTTTAATAGTTTCCTCTTGTGGTAACGTAAATAACAGACAGTTTCTCTTAAAACGTCTACCAAAAGCATGCTTATTCATGGGCAAAAAGTATTTGAGTTACTTTCAGTAATTAGTACTTTTAAGTAATTTGTAGAGTCATTAGGGTTATTCATGCTGGAGACGGGAAAAATATTCATTACCTTTGCCGGGTCTCGAACGTTGGACCTCTCGAATACGAGAATGCTTCCAATTACACGACGAAGGCATGCGGAAAGGAGGAAAAATACCTTATTAAATTAACCTAAGCTTAACTATCATAGTGGTCCAAACTGTACTATGCTGTTCTAAGCAAGACAGCGAAGAAGTTTTTATTCGTAGGAAGCTTGAGTTGTTATAAATGAATTGTAAAAAATGTATTATTACTTACTATTTCTACTTGATGATGGAAGGGATAGTCAAATTTTGGTAATTTTAAATGAAAAGAAGAGAAATATTAAAAGCAGCAAAACTTTCTTTATTTGTGGAAATTTTGATAGTGTTCCAAGTGTTTTTCACATTTTTAATACTGAAAGTGATACTGATATCCATTGTGGTAAACGTTGTTGTACTGTTGTTACTCTTATTCCTGTAGTAAAGTAAAATAGGCTATTGAAATATTATGCCCTTTGATTGTAATCGATTTTGAAGTCACAGTTTTATTATTTTGCGCATTTGAAAATACAATTATTTTAAAGATTTTGTTTCTTTTGTGAAAATAAAAGATATAGTGTTTACTGAGATAAACGTGTTAAGGAAAAGAAATATGATTTATCATTTCAAACATACACAGAACACAGAAACAATGAACAAATTAGAAAGCATTTCAGGATGCCTGCAGTCACTGCACATATTCTCTAAGAAACATCAAAGATGAATGCCTTGATTATATAATGTAATTCACGGATTTGATGCAAGATTAAAAGACTTTTGCAATAACTTTGTTCATTAGTGACTTAAAGCGATATCTAACGATATAGGGGCGCAACTGCAATTAAAAAGCGCATAGGGTAAGTGATTTTGTAGAAGAATAACATCATAAGATTGAATTATTTTGTCGGTGATGGGATTTAGAATTTCAAAATAGATGAAATTACTGAAAAAGAAGCTATACAAAATGATTATTTTATTTATCCATGTTATTTATATTCACAAAAAAAAAAAAGAAGGAAAAGAATAATAGCGGAAAGACATTATTCTTTAAATTGTTACGCATTATACCTTAGATTAATCTTAGAAAGAATTTAAAGAATAACGTAAGAGTTTTACTTTCATGCATTAGGAAATCTTTCGAAAAATTAAAGACGATTTCTTCTGCATTTTTTCTTTTGGATACTCTCAGTGTTTGTTCTGTAATACAAGGCGAAGTCAGAATCCTTGAATGCGGCGGGGGGCCTTCACCAAACCCTGCAGTGGGTTCTTTTCTTCCCCTTTTTCCATTCTCTTTTCTTCTCACTGAGGGTAAAAAAAATTCCCACCTTGCCAGGGAAGTTGTCGCTTCCCCTAAATGAGGTTGCAACAATTGTAAGGTTGACATTTTGTTCTTTTGAGAAATTTTCTGAACTTTGTATAAAGAAAAATTCTGATATTTTGTAATTTTCGATCTATTGTCTAAAAGTGCGCAATACCGAAAATGTAAATCCTATGTTCAAATTTAATCATATTAAAAATGTTATTTTCATAAATCACAGAACAATAATTTGCAATAAAATATCAATCAATGGCATATTTTTAGATTTTACCTCATTCGTTTTAGAGTTTTGGATGTCTGCTTGTGGATGTATTCATGCATTAAAAGACGAGTGTGCGCTCAAAACAATTTAAAAAAGTTGATGAATAAAGAGTTGAATTCATTGTATATATTTAACTGTGACATATGATTAGAATGATAAAATGACTTTACTGTCTGTGGTGTGTATGGCTGTTAGCTTTAAGATGTCAAATAAATTAGCCGCACATTGATAACAACTTCGAAACTTTTCTCTTTCTTTTGCGAGCAATTCTTCGATATTTAAAAATCTGGGCCAAAATCTCAATACTGAAGCCATTAAAACTACTTTTCTAAATTCTCTGTAAGTTAGTGAACATACTTCATAAATCATAATTCTGAGTGTATATATATCACTGTTATCTTTGTTTTTTATACTTATCAAATGGTTGCTGTTAAAAATTTGTTATGCTGTATTCAAAATCAGAGAATAGAGTAAATGCATGCCAATAATAAATGGTATTTATTAAGCTTGGAGAATACTTGATTGAATGGATAGCAGCATGTCGAACATAAACAGAAGAGAAACACGCCGAAGCGAAACATAAAATTAGCAAAGCAACAACCTTAAGTTTAGCTTAGATTTAGTCAAGAACTCGGTCGATTTTGAAGACAAACAGGTGCAGGTTCCGCTCATAGGCTCTATGGTTCCGCTGCACTGACAAATTTCTTTGCTTCTGATGAAGAGGGCTTTGGGAAGAGATGTATCTGTTTGACTTCGAAATCGATTTAGTTCTTGACTGAATCTACGCTAAACACAAGGCTTTTGCTTTGCTAATTTTTTGTCAAACGTAATTAATTATGGTTTGACCATACCAGTGTGTTAAAATATAAAAAATTATATTCCCATAAATTTAATTTGTAGGTATCGGGTGTGTTAGGATCATGCTTTCACAACACATTCATATCTCTGAATAGCCATTTATATTTACAGAATTTCATTTTTAATGAGAGCCTATAATTAAACTAACATTACAGTACGATTTAATGATATTGTCTGAAATTCCATTATGATGAAATGCAATTTTGTAAAACATTATGTTAAAAATACAAAATGTAATTTTTTTTTTTTTTTTTTTAGTTTTTAAAAATAAAAACTAAATCATTTCCAAGCTTCTTCTGATGAATGATTGAATGTAATGTAAATAACGAAATTATTTTACTGAATTTGATGCATAAATAACTTCAGATATGATGTGAATTTCCTTTTCTTCATTATATAAAGACTGGTTATTTAACCTGCTACCTTTCGGCATAAGTAGGGTTTAATGGAACTTCTAAATTTAATTAATTTTACCAACCACCATACCGTACTCGACCTCTTAAAGAAGATTTGCCGACCTCGCCAGCAAACTCCTTTATTATAAACTAAAAATATAATACATAAATAATAAAATATAATAAATAAATCTTCTTGATTTTATAAATAACTATTTTCCTCAAAAACAATAATAAAGTAACATAATAAGTTTCATACAATTTTCAATTTTTATTATGACATATTTTACAAGGATTATCAAAACTTATGATAATTTAATACAATCTCTAAATAATACTTTACAGAGACTACACTGAAGTCAAAAACATATAATCTTTTACACAATTTCAATAATATAATTTTTACAGAGACAAGAGTTTTTTTTTTTGAGAGTCTTAAACTCTTCTCATCATTTATTAAGACCCATAATTAGTCCTTCTAATTAATAAATCATATTGTCTTTTCAAACAAGAACAATTTTTATACAAACTTGAGTGTCTCACATCCAATCCAAGCTTATATTTACTGTTTGCTATTGCGCAATTTATACACACTGGACTATTTTTACAGTCCCAGTGACTATGTCCTTTCTGAGCACAGTTTGCACATATTTGATCTTTAGTACAATTTTTATGAAAATGTCCAAATTCTTGACATTTATAACATCTCACTATATTCAAATATTCCCTGACATTTATACGGGGCCATTTAAAGTTGATTTTGCCTTGATTTATAACAATTTTAAATTTTTGGGGTTGAATCTCAGCAACCCAATGAACTTCATTATATAAAATAAAACTAATGATTAGAACTAAAATTTAAAAAAAAAATGTATTCCAAAGTCTAAATTGTATAACTTTAATAATAGTTTTGAAGGCAATAATGTACATTTTTGGGGTAGAAAATCATTATATTTAAATTTGATACGCAGTGATTAGGAAAACGAAATTGCAATTATTTCATGGATGGTTGGTTAACTGTACAAAGCAAAATATTCAAAGCTTATTTCCTTAATGGAGAAATGACTTTGCTGAGGGCTTTCTAAGAGAAACTGGATTGTATTTACACCAGGAGAAAAACGATGTCTCACACAATCAGGTATATCGCTGAGATTTGTTCTTAAGTCGAACTACTTGTTTTCAGTGGTCTTATCCATATGGCCAGTGGCAAGGTCTCTTTTTGGATGTGAAACAGCGTTGTAAGTAAATTCATGGTAATCATGAACTCCGTGTGTGCAATTTTCTCTCAATCAATCGAGTATTTTCAATTATTAAATATCCATTCATTATATATATCATTTCTATACTAAAGTTTATGTTTTTCTCTTTACCTACCCAAAAGGAAAACTAAAAAAAGTACATCGTTAGAAAGTCTACCTTTCTGAGGTATATTTACCGAATTCTATTAAATCATCTGTGTATTATGTAGTTAAGAATTGAAAATTAAATAATAGATTTATATTTATTTTATTTTTACACGCTGCTGTTTATTTTGACTTTTCTGTTTATTTTTTGACTGGATCAAATTTTGAAATAAATTGACTTGTTTTGTCAACTTCAATAAGAAGCAGAGTCTGCAGAGTCGTTTCTGCGATTACATTTATAGTACAATATTGCATCAAATACGAATTTTCCCATTTCTTATTTTTATTCTGACAGAAAATTCAGTGTGGGTTCATAAGGAAAGGGCTTAATGAACAAAGTTCAAATTTTTGTCTGTGTTTCATAACAACATTATAAGAGTGAAAGAGAAATAGAAGCAAAGAGACCGAAAAACATAGAGGTGCTTAAAAGTTCCAAAATGAACGAAAGTGTAGGAAATTAAGATGCGAAATAAAACATATTAAAAAATCTTTTTAATTACTCGAGTTTTAGGAAATATCTCAGAAAATAAAAAATAATAATAAAATTTCATCAGACTCCTCAATTTAAAATGTCGCCAGTGGGTTATCAAGTTAAGGGTTTATTTGGATATGGCAAAGCACACGACGGCTCTCCTAAGGGAAAGGACGTTTTCGTCGATGACTTGCTAAGCGAAACTAGGTCGTGTTCACGTTACATAAGCGAAAAGCCACAAAAAGCTCCATACGGTCAAACCGCTTTCTAGACTCTAACCTAAATCGAACTACCAATACTCAGCTGCCTACTACTCGACCACAAGTGGGACCTCTACTCCACAGATCACGTAATTTAAAGTAACACAATTTTTTTTCTCATCATTGTTGATTGTTCGCTTCATTGGATTATGGCAAAGTACGGAAAGGTTACCTACCTAAGGGAACGGATGCCTTCATGGAGAACATTTTAAGGAAAATTAACTCTCATTCATATTATACAATGGAAAAGTCACTTTCCTTGTTGAATTAAATTTTTAAGCTGTAGCTACTTTGGGTAGAGAGGCAAATTTAAATAATAAAATAATTTACATAAAGTTCAAAATGTGTACATTAAAGTATATGTGTTTTAATTACAAGTATTTAAAAATAATGAGGACACTTTATTTGAAAACTGCTGTAGGATTTTTGACTTTAGTATCATATGATCAGAAATTTTGGAATAAATTAAGAATTATTTTTCACTTTTCAATGTATTCTGATAAAACTTCGCATATTAAAGATTTTATATATATACATCTGCATGTATGAGCATATATGTGTATATAATTTCCACACAGAGCACGATTTTGAGTACCATATTTTTGAATAAATACATTTTCATAATAGCAAATTAATAAGAAGAGAAACATGCCAATATAATAATTAAATTTTGTAAAAAATGCAACTTTAAATTCGCGTAGATTTTAAATAAACATTTATCAATTTCAAGAGCGTACTGACATAAGTCTTTCTTCTTTAATTAATGCTTTTAGCATTAATCTGGATACAGAATAAGCAGATGGAATAGTAGAATTTGGTTGCTTTTCAAGACTTGAGAAAAGGAGTTTTTAGTAGATCAAAAAGATAAGGGAATTAAATGTTTTAAATGTGAAGCTTTTGGTCATAAGGCTTCGGAATGTTCTATAAGAAATTCGAAAACAGAAGTAGCCACTTTAAATGTTAATTTTGAATCAAAATTGAACAAAATGATAATGATTGGTAATTTAACGGTAAAATCATTAATAGACACTGGGAGTCAAGCAACATTGCATAAAAAATCTGTTTTTGATAAATTGAATGTTGAAGAGTTACATCCTTCCAGTTCTACTTTGATGAGGTTTGGAAAATGTCGAATAGATCCATTAGGTTGTTTTAAAGAAAGTATTCAAATTGATGACTTTAAGTGTAATGCTGATGTGTAGTGGAAAATGATGTTATGCCTTGTGACGTCATCGTAGGACTTAATGTGTTAATAATGCAGGGTAGAACTCTAATAAAGGAAAATTACTATTACTATTAATTACTATTAGAAATAAATCTCAGTGCATAAAAGAAATAAATACTTCTTTTATTCTTCCAGTTGATTTAATTTGTGACGAAACCGAAGTAAATATTGAATCTGATGTTCCAAATTCTTTCAGCGATTTAGTTTCGAGTTATGTACCATGTAAAACCAAAACAACAAACACAGAAATGAACATCTCGGTAAAAGATAATGAACCTATATTTCATCAGCCTCGTAGCCTGCCGTTTTCAGAAAAAAGAATTGTTGAAGCTCAGGTAGCTGAATGGTTAGCATAAGGAATAGTAGAACTTAGTTCTTTAGAATATTGCAGCTCAGTTGTAATCGTCAAAAAGAAAGACGGAACACCTCGTTTATGTATTGTTTATAGGAGATTAAATATAGTAAAGGACAAGTTTCCACTTCCATTAATTGAAGATATTCTAGATCGGTTACAGGGATCACATGTGTTTAGTACGCCTGATCTTACAAATGGGTTTTTCCATGTTGACGTGAACAAGGATAGGAGGAAATATACATCATTTGTAACACACGAAGGTCACAGTCAATTTCTCAAAGTTCCTTTTGGTCTATGCAATTCTCCAGCTGTATTTCAGGGGTACATCAACACCATTTTTCGACCTTTAATTAATGATGGTATTGTTTTGCCGTACATGGATGACGTAATAATCTTGTTGTCCTCCCTTGAAGAAGGAATCGAACGGACCTTAAAGCTTGCTACTAAATACGGACTCCAGATTAATTTTAAGAAATCTAATTTTTTTGAAGAACCGAATCGAATTCTTGAGTCACGTTATCGAAGAAGGTAAAAGTTTTCCATCCACTTTAAAAACGAAAGCGGTCCTTAATTTTCCATAACCGACTAATTTGAAACAAATTCATAGTTTTCTTGTACTCACAGAATATTTCAGGAAGTTTATTCCAAAATATCCCATTATTGCTAAGCCTTTGAGTGATCTCTTGAAAAAAGATCGTGAATTTAGATTTGACGAGGAGGAAAGAAATTATTTCGATCGGTTAAAGTAATTATTAACTGAAAAGCCTGTCTTAGGAATCTATAACCCCAATTATGAGACTGAATTGCACACTGATGCTAGCTTAGAGGGATATGGAGCAATTTTAATGCAGAGGTCTCCAAATGATAATAGTTTCCATCCTACCTATTTCGTGAGTAAAAAGACCACAGACGCGGAAAAGAAATACTCTAGTTACGAGCTTGAAGCTCTAGCAATCATAGAAGCATTAAAGAAATTCCGTGTGTACCTATTGGGAATTCCTTTTAAAATTGTTACTGGCTGTTCTGCATTTAAAGATTATGTTGAAACGTGACTTATCAACCCGTGTTGCTCGTTAGGCTTTATTACTACAAGAGTTTAATTATGCGATTGAGCATCGCTCTGGTGCTAGGAGGGCTCATTTCGACGCCCTAAGTAGATCCCCCATTAATATTCCATGTGTTTCAGCAGATAACCTAAGTAGATACCCCCATTAATATTCTTCGTGTTTCAGCAGACCTTACCAAAGTTAAAATTGACCCAGGATAAGGATAACGGAATAAAAGCGATTAAAGAATTACTTAAAATTTCTAGTTATGAAGTTTACTGTGACAGAAATGGAATTTTATTTAAATTTGTTGGTGGTAAATAATTAGTGGCTGTGCGTGAAAGTATACAAACAGAAATAATAAGAAATGTTCATGAGAAAGCACATTCAGAAGTCAAATATACTGAGAAAACATCAAACAATATTATTTTATCCATAAACTAAGAAAGAAGAAAATAGCATAGCAAATTGTGTTCGTTGTATTCTTGTGAATTATAAGAAAGAAAGAAGGTCTCCTACATCCATTTCAGAAAGTAAATGTGCCGTAAAAAACGTATCAGCTAAAGGCACTGATCAGTTGATTGAAATGATCGAAGCTGAATTTCAAGCGAATTTTGAAGCTAAAAGAGAAGAACTTAGAAAACATGCAAAGCAACAGCTATTTAAAATTCAAGAAGAAAATAAGAAGACATATAAATTAAGGAGAAGAGAACCAAGACCTTACAAAGTCGAAGATTTGGTAGCTATAAGAAGAACATAGTTTGGCCCACATTTGAAATTAAAACCAATATATCTTGGACCGTACAAAATAACTAAAGTTAAAGGAGAGAATACTTATTACGTAGTCAAAGAAGAAAGTCACGAAGGTCCCAACTATACGACGACATGCGCTGAATTTCGCAAACCATGGAAGAATTAATTGCTAGGACTAGTACAGAGAGAAGAAAATTAAAGAAGAAAAAGAAGTAAGCTCTGTATTTTTGTATGAAGACGAAAACTTAAAAAAAAAAAAAAAAAGAAATTACACTCTTAAGACGAAAGGAAAGACGCTTAACGATTAGAAAAAGAACGACGCCTAAAGAAGAACGAGAAGATATCTAAAGACGAAGAAACTGCGGTTAAAGACGTTAATTGCTGTTTCTATGGCAGATGAAGCTTGAAGACGATGTTTGCTCATTTTCTCATTCTTTAAACTGGAAGACGATCAGGACTCTGAAAACATTCAACCTTTATTTTTATTATCTTTCTTGTTTTGCGTTTGTATTTTCTTTGTATTTGCAGTGTCGCCTGGAGGACTGGACGAGTGCAGGACGGCCGAATGATGTAGTCCCAATGTTGAATACCAGATGGCGTACAGATTACCCATAGTATAATTCTTTTTAATGTTTTTAGTTTGACAATTTTTGAAGTTAGATGAGTTAGACTCGAGATACAGAAAAAGACGTAAATAAAATTGTATCGAAGAAGTTAATTCAGTTTATAATAACTTGTTTGGAAAAAAATGCAATTATTTTAAATGCAATTAAATGTGCTGTCCTTTCAATAAGTTTCTTAGATGTCTTTTTGAAGAAGGTATTACCCTACATGTGAAAATAACATTTGTGGCTACAACAACGCATAGGACCTGTATGTTCTTACTCGCGACTTGAAGTTTTTGTTTGTAAGAAAAGGGGGTTATGACTTCCCTATTGACTATAAAAATGAAGGGGAGACTGCATTCTCAAAACTTTGTATTGCGATCTGACACCTAGAAGAGTTTGGTAATAAAGTTTCGAAAAGATAAAAGTGATTTTAAAAATTAAAAATAAGAAACTGTAAGATTAAAAACAATTTACAATCTGATCTTGGTATGCAGATTTCATTTTAATACCTGAACCATTTTAAACTAAGCAGTTTTAACGCGACTATCAATTTAAGAATTAGTTCCATGAAATTTGCAGCTATAGAATGAAAATCTTATATTAAAACGAACCATTCTTCAAAATGGCGAAGTTAAATAACATAACAATTGCTATGATATTATTTCGTTGTAAATTAACGGCACATGGTGATTTGTGCACTTACTTAATACAGAAAACATTTAATTTTTGCAGACGTAACTATGTACTCATTTCATTCATTCACTTGCAAATGAGGCTTCCATTAAGCATTTTTCTCGAATGGCAGCATGTTCGCTTTAATTTGCCAGGGTCCAAAATCCAGGGTCTTTAATAGTAAATACCTTTTCGAGGTAAGGAAATTAAGTTATAAATTGAAATGAGTGTGAAATTCGATCTCTATTCACCAATCAAAAATCAATAATACACGCATTCATCAGAAAAAAATTAAGTTAAAGGGAAATAATAAATAAATTTATTTTTACATAAATCACAAAATATGAATAAGAATTTCTTTAATTCCTATGCTAAGGTTAAATTGATTTAAAGGCGTTAACTTGTCTGAGCCATTTTTTCATTATGTAAAATTACCAATAGCCGTGGAAAAAAAACGAAAAACGATCTGAAATGCCATAGCAAAAGGAAAACTGCAGACTTTTCATACCTTTTTTCAAAGATAAGCCTATTTGTGGAATCTGACATGACACTTTGCGTCAAATGAGCAGGATATTCAGTAGATGAGGAAAACTGTGATTGGCGTAGATATTCCAACATTCGATTAGAATAACAGACGAAGTAGAATAACAGATGAAACAACTAGCAGACACTTAGTAATATAACGGGCGAAAATTTAAAATAACTAATATAAAAAATATCAAAGATAGGTAAGAGAATAATGCAGAACTATTCAGAACAACTGATGTCTTTTCAAATAAATAACTCTCTTCCCCCTCTAAATTTACAAGACAGAGTTAAGAGCGAACAGTCGAAATGAATTTAAAATCATCCAAGTATTATTTTAAAGTATTTAATAAAATGGCCTTTTTCAGTTAAAGGATCGATGTCAAATAGTTTCTCTCTCTGTTACTTGCTATATTATATCTTTTTTTGATATGTTTTCATGCATGAATTTTCAATGCTTTAAGTCGAAGAACACTTTTGCAATATCTGTTTGACTTATCATATAATGGTAGGAAGTGTCCAGAGTTCGGCCCTCGACATTGGTTAAGCAGTAATAGACATCGAATTTCACTAGTACTGCATACCATCGAAAATCGCCAATAGCAAATCAAAAAACAGAGTTCTTCAACAAAAAATGACTCTGATTACCAAATATTAATGTACTATTCCAAAACCAGGTCACACGGCAATATGCCCGCGCAGCCGTCGTATTGTTCACCCGAAAAGTATTGGTTACTTTTCTAACACCTCTCGCACACAGGCGACAAATTACATCACGACAATACCAACCAGACGCTCATGCAATTACATGCTACTAATTGCGTCACAACAGCGACGACCATGCGCACGCGAAAATTCCAGAACTTAACGACCAAGCACACGCCAACACACGGGAACTTCAGTTAACCCAAAAAACTCATGGAGTTCGTTCCCGTCACAATGTGCTTCCTACCAAAAAGCGTCCCCATCAAATATAGGTAAATAGAGGCAGCTAAAAGTCTATTTTACTGGTTGCAGAAAAGCTATGTATTCTTCGATACTTAAGGCCAGAGCACATTTTTGCCTTGATCGTTTGAGTCGTCATGCTATAGTTATAAATGTCTGGATTTTGGGACTAAATCTAGCTTTCGTTCAATCGGTTGCGCGGACCTACAGCACAAAAGGACCCAAGATCTGCCTCTGTTAGTAGAGCGCTAAAGAATACCAGCATACTTATGGCGGCATCTCTGGGTCCGGTCTGTACCTGCTATGTAGGAAGTTGCTTTCAAACTTTGTTATTCTGTGAGATTACGGATGATCGTGATTGGCCGCCGTTGAGAGGCAGTGTGATTGATTTCACTACAGATATCAGTAATGCACATGATTTAGAAATGAATGATACGAATTTTTCAGCTGTTCTGTAACTTATTCTACCGGATAATTCACGATTTAGATGTTGCCATGCAAAAATTACCGATTTAGAAAAGAAACACTCATACTTTGTCTCTTTAGTCCAAGCAGCTGCGCGATAATGTGACTAAAGCTCAAACTGCTGTCAACAAGGAGCTGGAGATTATTCAACATCAGAAACACACTTTCAAGATAAATGTAAAATTTTCCTTCCAAGCAGTTCTAAAGTTAATACCGAGGTAACATTAAGCGTAAATATGATACATATGTTAACGCCAAAGATAAGATAAAATTTCTTAAGCTTGAGGAAATGGTTGAAAAGAAACCGTTATCTATAATTTAACTTAGCCTTTGACATTTTAAAAAAAGATTACTATTCTAGATCAAAATAACGCTTGAGATAAAGAAAAAGGTTTACTATTTAGATCAAAATAATGTTCTCCACAATTAGGATAGGAATGGGTAACAGCAGCAGATGAACTTTCAACCGCATTCTATGTCTCCAGTGATAGTGAAATCTGCAGATAACAAATGACTCTGAGTACCGAATATTAATGTATTATTCCAAAACCAGATCGCACGGCAATATGCCTCCACAGCATAACTTAGTCAGATATCCTAAAACAACTATCTCAATCTACAGTTACCGAATATTTTGGCAGAATTAACGGGGAATTCCTAAAAATACTGTCAAAAACAGAACAAAATGATATTACAGTCTAAACACTTTACTTCAACAACTAAATGATGAGTATTTTAGCATAATTTCTAAGCATAAGCAACAATTTTAAAAGCTTCTCAGGAGAATGTTTTCCAATGCTGACAGAAAGGACAGTCCCTAAATGACCGTGAATTTTTACTCACAAGAGAAAAAAACAGAAGGGATTAATTTCTATGTCCACCGAAATGACATGTCATCTTGCTCAATAATCTCTATCCTTGTGGTACATTTTGAATGATATTCTCTCGAAAATGGTGTTGATAATGGTCTCTATGGTAGTGAGGCAGCCAAATGTTTTGTTGAGAAAGCACATATGGCAATTTTCATTCAACCGTGGTATCAGTAAGCATTTTAATACATCACAGTAGTTCTCTCCAGAGACGTTCAAATGTCTGCCCTACCAGCAAAGGTGGACATGTTGTGTGTTTGAGAAATTTGTGAAAAACTATTAAATGAGTTTAGCCCTATCTCAATGTAAAAAAATGATATCAGTTGCGTAGTTTAGTTTTCATAAATTTTTTAACACGTATTTATGAATGGAGATCAGCCCGAAGTTCTAGTAGTTCTAGAAGTTATATCAATATTAGTTATATCAATCTATTAATATTGGCGTAATACATTGGACCTTGCTAACTGCGTAGATTGTTAGTCTTGAATAGCTCTATGTTTCTTTGAAATAAGAGACATTGTCAAATACCCAGAGAAAAATAATTGCACAAACATTAAAGAAAAAAAAAGGAATGTTGTGATTTATGATGATTATATTTCAAAAGTTGAGGGGGAAAAAAAGAGAAAAATGTGCCAGAGCAACATTCGGGTGCTGGAATAAGCTATACAACGTCAGAGATTATAGTAACAAGGCCAAGTGACGTCATTGAAACGTATTTTTTTCCCCGGGGTTCGAGCTAGAATATGATAAACTATATCTAATGAAGTAATCGCCGAATATGCTAATGAGCACGTATGTCACCCCCAAGGCCAAAGAGAAGTATCTCTTTTTCCGATGTATCTGGGATGAAGCATTTCCACTTTCTAATTTTGTATCGGCGAAAAATTACCAAGAGGAAAAAAACTGAGATTTAAAATTTATTTCTGATGCTGTACACTACTTATCGTAAAGCAGCTATATTCCTTTAACTACTTTCATTGTCTTTGTGGTATAAAGTTCAAATCTTTAACAATTTCTAATTAAGTCTATAGTATTCAATAGTCTATAGTTGTTATAATTCAATATAATTTATGACAAATTAATAAAATTTTGAATTTTTATATGAAAAATATGAAGACGAAAAGGGGAAAGAAAGATAATTTACAAAACCTGAAATCAGGGCCAGTTCCAAGTACGAGCGACACGGACAGCTGCCTAAGCCGCCGATTTTCGAAGGGCGTGAGTTTGCGAAAAAAAGTGGCTGAAGCATGGTTAAAATCACGGGTAAATATCATACTATAAGATCAGCGAAATCAGTAGAGATATTTGCTTATTTATATTTATTAAATAAATAACTTAATTTAGAAGTCAAACAAAAAAAATCAGCTTAGAAAATATAACGCTGTTTTTGTTATTTGACTTCTAAATTAATATTTGTTCGGCGTGTTATTGTATTTTAATTAAATAACTTATGTATTGATAATATTGATAAACATATAAAATGATGCTTTGGACTGCGTAGTGATTAATAATAAAGACTGACTGCAAGTCTGTAACAAAGGATGTAGGTTCAGCTTCCTCACAAAGCTCAACTGCATGTGTGTGTACTATCCCCATTCTTGCGAGTGAAATATCAAGGCTCTTTGGACAGCATTCTCGGGGATGAAACGAATGATAAATGACGAAAAGATTTGGTCTTTCCCGATGAACGCTTTCAAGCAAATATCCTACCATTAGGAAAGTGAGGATGCAAAATAAATGGTACCTGTGTATTAAATGTGATAAAACTCAAATCTGCGGGTATCTTTAGAACATAAAAATGCAAAATATTCAATTCTAAGTTTTACTTGATATAGTGGAATGTCTCATTTAAATTAAAAGAGGAAAACACTTTGGGGCAGGAAAGCTACAATTTTTTGTTGCTTGGTGGAAAGAAGCGCATGGAAAACATAAATCTTCAGAAGCAAAACAATTGGTCTATAAGTCTTCTAACAAGCTATTTAAATTAACTTTCTTCGTAGTTCAGCCATACTGACATCATGAAAGCAGTCATGGTGGGTTTTTCGTGTTAGATTTTAGCAGAATATTTCGTGTGATTGTGATTTCGTCTTGATGTTTAGGTTAATGCATAACATATCGATAAACATTAATTATTTATATAAAGTCAATTGCTCGGGGCAAATAATTATGTGAGGTTTTACACCAGACATGCAAACCAAGCAGCCATAAATGCGTGTATTTTTTATTGACTTATGAATAATAATTGAGGAATATTTTCTTAATTATAATTTTTATTGCCCTCATTAAAGTTAGATCACGCTGATCAATTCACCACTACACCGATCAAATGATTGACTTCTCAACATATTTCTCATCTTCATTATTATACCATAGTTATTTGGGAAAAAATGGGGTTATCGCTAGGAGGGGTAAAGAGCATCTATAGAGCTATTGTAGAATGCCGACAGAATCGGATCGTCAGCTGCCCTATTTAATATTTTAAAGCTGTTTTATTGAAAGTGAAAACCATAAAAGTTTAAAGCTTTAAAAAAAGGTTTGGAAGATGTTAAAAGATAGAATTAGGCGATACATTTTTACTCTTTTGTACGAAGTAAAAGCTCTATTGTAATTGAAAAATCTTTCAGGCATCGTATTTCAACTGAAGCATTCATCTTGACCTTTCCGAAATCCCTTTAAATTGGGCGATTTCTTTGCTTGATGTCTGTGCGTACGGACAGAATAAAGGTCACTTGTTTTCCGATACAGATTGTATAATGGATTTAAAAGGGATTCAAATTAGACTTTTGTAATGTCCGCAAGTACATACGTATGTATTTATCATAAATGAATTAAATAATGACCTTTAATTACTGTAACAGTTTCATTCTATTAAGTGTTGCGCGTAGCATTAATTTTATACTGATTTTTAGTTTCTGAATGCTTAATTTTCCTTCTTGCATTTTTAGCAAAAAATTTTTCGTTAGTTCAAAGACATGAGATGAAGAGGTGAATTCGACTTGCGCTTACGAATCATTATGCGAATATACATTTGCTATAGTTAAAGCCAAAAAAGCACACGTCTGCGATGTTATCGTCATCCGATTATTTGTAGTAGGCGCTTTATTTTTTGCCACGATGATTTTTTACGACGGTGTTTTAAAACTGCTATATTTTTGAAACGCTTGATTTTCGACGACGTTTATACTGCGATGTTTTAGAACTGCGATGTGTTTTCCTAGCTTTTTACTCTCTCATGATGTGTTATACGACGATGTTTTTGCCTTGTGTTGTTTCTTCCACGACGTTTCCGGCTGCGATATTTTCGTTGGATACCGTGAATATAACTGATATAAATATCGAAATATGCATACAATTTTAGCACAGTCTGTGTGGTGAAAATCATAAAGCTGATACGAAAATAGCAAGGGGGGAGGTTAAACCGGTATTACATCCATGGGAAAAGGAGGAAGGACAACTACGAGCATCCATGCTTCTCCGGGATTCGAAACCCGGCCCAAGGCTATGGCAGCCGAGTTCCCTACTACCATAGCAACAGGGCGGCTTGATTTTAGTTTGGGATTTGTGTTTGTGTTTTGAATTAAACAGTTGCAAAGGGGCAACTTGGCAAAACAGTTAGATAGCTATGCAGATAACTGTTAGATTATACATCAGTTAAAGTGAATTTCCCACTACAGAAGTTTCATATCGATGTATGATGAAACGATTACCATTAATAAGATAATGAGTGATTTTTAAAAAACGTTAAAATATGACAATTTTTTCGTGTTCTTTGACGTGTATTTATAACATTTTTACGATTGCAGGGACTTTACTTTTATATTAGAAAAAGTAAACGCAATTTATTCATTATTTATGATCAAATGCTTTTTTCATGATCAAAGAAATAATTTTTTAATAATTACTTCCAGTTGCTATCAGTTTCTTGGGGGGAAAAAAGTAAAATATTAGATGCATGTATTATAACCATTTTGTGAGCTGTATCGTCACGAAAGATGATACTTTTCATTGATTTTGCTAACATGCATTCTGAATAAAAAAGCCTTTGTTCATGAGCTTATAAAAGTGCTGATAAATAATCTGCCTTAAGAAAAGCTGAATTTTTAAGGCAATAAAAACTCTGATAAAATACACATTAATTAATGTGTTAATTAAAGTATTTTGTTGATGTAAAATAATTTTTATATGTATTCTTTAAAGATTGAAGGTAGAATAAAAAATGTAAATATCCGTAATCGTTAAAATCATAAAAACATATCTATGAAAGGTCAATGTTCATATTTATTTTACAAGCAGGATGGAATATAGACGAAAAATTAAATCTGTCAAATTCTGGAATTGCTTTCACGGTTTCAACGCTAATACTTTCATTCTTCTGGAATCTGTTCCAGATTGACATATTGGAGAAAAAGGTTTTCAGAATTTTTATAGCCACTTTCGATATGGAGGAATATGTTCTTCGATCAATGTTCTTTTGTTCGCGTTCTTTTAGAAAAGCAATTAAGGGATAGGGACGGGTGAAACATGGTTTTTTCTTCTTCACAAATCAAGAAATTCTCAAATTCAAGTAATGCGAAACCATATTGCTTACGATTTTCAAGTATCCGATATCGGAAACCGTTCGAATCCCTTTTTCAGCGAAGATGCATATCGATAAAGCTCTATTTTGCATCGTATTGTGTTGGAATCAATTCAGCTAAAACTCGCCTTGAGTTATTGTAGTTTTAGCATGCTATAACAAAATTTTATGAGATTGCGATAATGGCATTTTTCTTCGAATGACGTTCTTTATTCTGTTTTTTTCCCCCTTTGGTTTACTTTGTATGTCTTTCCTATTTCAATGCGGAGACGTGAAGATTACATTTCTAATAATAAAGTGCCTTCATAATATTTTTATCAATAATCTTAGTTCGAAAATATAATGTGTCATTAAATATATACACTGCTTTTCTTAATAAAATATAAGGTATTTCTCCCGCCTTCTTAACATGCCTTCGTGGTACAATAATCAGCACACATTTTTTTCATATTTTTATCATGGTTTTAAATACGTACACATAATTTACCTATTCTCTTAGAATTTAAATGATAGTGTAAATTGGTTCGCAGCAATTATTTTAATTTTGCAATTAAAATTAATTAAATTTTAAATTTATCTTTGCTTTTTACGAATAGAGAGCATTTGATAAATATGATAGTTACTTTAGAAGAAATGTAAGTATACTGCTGTTGTTTTCTTCCTACGCTGTGAAACCCAGCCACGTAATTAAAAACGTCTACTGTCATACCTTCTACGAAGGTACGAAATGTATGAATTGCTAATTTCGAAAGAAATAAGCGTTTGTTGAGACTTGATGGTTATTCTGTAACTGCAAGTTTTATCACAAAGGTAATTCGTTTAATGGTTGTTTGTTTAAGAATTAATATTTTGGAAAAAATACGGTGCCTAGAATTTCTACTTGCTTTGGAAGTAGTATAAATGATTGCTATTTTGTTATTTTGAAAGCCATATACGTGTTTATGGCTTCAAAAGGAATTTGCGTATGCGGTTATGGGTTGCTCTGCAAGTAATACTAATATGATGTGAGATTTTCCTATAGATGATTATCTCCAGTCAAAAGCGAAAACACCTGCAATTGTTTCTGAAAAATAGGATTAAGAACATAATTCTCTATCACGATTTGCGAGGTAATAGACTAGCAATCATAAAATATCATCAAAGTCTGTGGACGTGAAATCATATCAAAAAATCATTTTATAAAACGAAATAGAACTTTTACGTAAATGGAAAATGATTGCTTAACAAATCATATATTAGCAGTTATATAACAAATGAGAGAGGTATTAAGTCATTCATGGTTTTATTCTAGTTTCCACCTGTACATTTACCAATCTGAAGTGAAATTAAGTTTCAGATCTGTAAACAAGGTATTTTTTAGCTTAGGTGTCCATTTAAATTAGTTTAACAAGAAAACTATTATTTTTAATGCTGGCTATGCAATTACAATCATCATTTGAAAGCGATTTTACTTATATTTCTTACAGATGTCTAAGACAATCAAGCTACCGATAAAAAAATTTTCTGTACGGAAAGTTGCTCTATAGATATAATTAATTTTATCACTTCGATAGTATGTTTTTAAACAAAAGTATACGTTTTTAATTTTCAAGCAGCTTAAAATGTCCCATGATGCTCTGAAGAAGAATGAATTTTATTTTATTTCCGTTCTTGTGTAAGAAGTGACATTCATAAACTGCCTTTGAGATTTAGATAATTACTGATCTGATGAACTTCATATAAATCCCTGCTCCAGTATTTAGGGAATCATCAATAAAAGATCCTTCAGGCAAACCAATTTAATTTCAGAATAACTTGTATTAATAATTTTCAAAGAAAAATTACAAAGAAGCAAGGAGCCGTACATTTTTAGCAAATAATCGTTTTTACCAATGGCTGAAGAAAGTTATTGCTAAAAATAGTATTCCCGCTCTCAGAATTGGAGAATCTAAAAATACTTTGAACTGTTCCGCTAAATCCAATATCTGCTCTTAATTCTAAAACCTTACTAAACACAAAGATGATCTGGATAGATTTTCGCAATTACGTGTAATCATAAATCAGTTGAGATAATTTTCACGATTACAGAGGGTATTTTCGTAAACTCTGTAGAAGAATTTAAATAATTTTGTTACAGTATCTACAGTGACAGTAATAGTTTTTTGCTAGATTTGCTGTCTACTTGTAATTGTTCCTACTTGCATATTCATTAAGAGCTTTTTCAATTTTTTCAATTTTATTCACTGCGGCTTTCTTTAGAAGTTTCTCTGAAATTCATAAATCATATCATGAAGCGAAAAGCTAATAATAAGATGTCCTAACAAATTTCAAGGCATTAATTACGTTGTCTAAGTAAATGTTTAAAAAACAAAGGTGCAAATAGTAGATATTAAAAATTAGAAAGTAAAATATTAAGCCATCATAAACAGGGGGATAAAGAAACTTAAAAAAAGGCGATTAGCAGTTCAATACATGCAATCGTTGAAGGAACCATCAAAGGAAGAATTGTGAAAGATCAAACAATAAAAGTTGGCAAATGCAGGCGTCGCAAGAAAATATTCTTATAAGGGGGCATGTTTTGTACGATAATTACATTTGTCGTTAATATGTCCCCGCTGAGCTATGATCAACACACATTCATATACAAAGGTAGAAAAAAGTGCAGAAACTAAACACTATTTATGTCGACTAAATTCCCATCTATCAAAAGCATGGCAATCGGTGTCAGTTCCAGGCTGTTTGAATAAAGAATTAATAAAACGCTAAGGAAAACTAAATTGATCTAAACATCTGTCGTCTTGAAAACCTGTCCAGAACATCGGACAAGCCCATGTGAATGAACTTTTCTATCACTTAATTACGGGAGCGAAACGAATTAATTTACTAGTCCCCGACCGATATATTACCTCCAAAGTGGCTCTGACACTCGACGAAGCAAAAATGTAGTTCTTCCTGTAGCACTTGCAGACTCGACGCTGGTCAGATAATGTGACCGCAGGTGGCGCGTTTTACGCGGTGGTCTGCGCTGCTATGCTTTTTCTTTTTCATGTCTGTTTTGACGCCTGTGGGTTATTATGAAGTCATATTTCTTCCAGAAGGGTGAAATTTATCGTGGCGGCAACCGGTTTATCTGTGTGAATGCTTCTGCTGGAACAACTCTAACCCTGCAGATGCGGCAAGTTTAAAAAATCTGAAAAACAGTTTTCTTAGAATTGATTATATAAGCTAGAAAACAGACACCAAACAAATCGGCGAGAAAATTATTATTTATATTTCTTAATTTCTGATTGATTATATGGTTAAAGGAAGGTAAACGATTACGGACATCTTGTTTAGCATATTACGCTAGAGTTATGGATGTGGATCCAGACGTGCTGTTAGGTTTATCTAAAAAATTGTTAGGTTTGCCTGGTAAACTGAATGGTAAGATAGTTTTCCACAGCTCTGAAATCTACTTTTGAATTTGGATTTAACAGGTTTTTTTTTCTCAAACATTTTGATGTAGGCTGGAAAATGTTTCAACAGTCGAGAGACCATAAAAAATATTAATTTTAAAGGATTTTTAAATCGTAAATAGTATCGTTTTGAGTTTTAGAATTTAACTGAAAGGAAAAATTTCATGGAAATCCATAGAAAGGGCTTTATTTTAGTGTTTTCAGCCATATCTAAGGACATTTTCAGGCTATGGCCCAGGGAACTTCTGAGCTTGATAATTCGGCCACCGTTCTTCGTTACTTGTTCTTGAAACTTTTGATTTGTCCACTTTCCCATGTGATGTAGGTTGCTTTTGTCGTCAAAAACTGGGAAGAAAGTTCTGGTGTTCAATGCTTTGGAAATAATTCGAAAATATTTGAACTCGCTTAGAGATCAGAGGCATTCTTATGATTTCTGCCTGTTACATTCCAATGAGGATCATATGAATATGTAACTAAGGCAAATGTGAGCAATTGCATGCAGATTTTAGCTATAATCATATTGAAAATTTAACTATCCAAACATAACAACCATTCCTCTTTTGAATATATTACAGTGTTTTAAAGATTCGCGTCATATTTTCTAAATGTCTAGCATTAGGAAAAAACACTCTATCATTAAAAAAAAACAGGTCTGTGAACGCCTAGATTTCCTCGTATCGTAAGTATAGAGAGTAAGGCGTAGCTTGATTAATGCATCCTCAAAATACAAGGCAGTGCGCCGGTTTTAAGGGGGCTTCAGAATCATCCCATATTTCGTTGTAATCTTATTTTCCTCCTCCTTCAAAAAAAAAGAAAAGTTGGTGTTGATGACCCCACAAAATAATGCTGTACTTGGGACCTGAAAATTACCTTAACTGTGCTTTACAGTCAGGAACACTTAAGACAGCTTTAATATTGCTGAATACACAACTGAAAGTTCTTCGTCAAAGCAGGAAAAAAGTCATGTAGCTTCACTTTCAGGTCATGCCTTAGATGTCAAAACCACGAGGCTTAAAACTCATGCTGCTGATAATTAAGTCTACAAAAATTCAAATTTTAAAATTTCTGTTTCAGTTCAATCACAAAACGTCTTTCCTTCTGTTACTGGATCTTTCAGTTACCTAATGGTAAGATTGCTGATTACTACTGGTTCGACCCAGATTTAAATACAAATGATCGAAATAACTGCATGGGTATTTTCATTGTTTTCTCTGTGTGTAACATAAACACACCAGTCAGTTTCTTTATAAAGTCCTTTATGGAAATATCCCTCTGCTTATGTAGCTAGTTCTAAGGTACTTTACTGTAATCTAATAAATCCAATTCAGTTGTTTTTTATAAGATTCTTTCTGAGAAAACGGAGATTTCAGGAATTTTTTCATATCGACGAGTCCGATTCATTCTGGATATTTCACCTCAAAAGCTACAGAAACAAAAGTGCCCCATTTCGTTATATTTCACTACATGCTGTCAGATACTCACCAGCTTTTTCCTTTCAAATTTCAGATTATGAGATCAGTTATCTTCAATTCTACTGAAGCTATTAACAAGCTGTAAATAGTTAGATGGTTAAATTTTAATGAAACAAAATGTAAGAAAACAGTTATGAATACAAGCTTATTTTAATTTCAGACACTTTTAATCTTCAAAATAAATTTAACTACTCTTCATGCAATAATTTTAAGTAGTTGTTTAAAATGTTATTACAGATCTCTCAAAGTAATTAGTAGATTCAGAATTTATAAAACATATATGTACAGGTTGTTCTCTCTTTTACTGTTAACTTATAACATATCAATCAAAACTCATGTTATTAGACACTAATGGTTTCCTAGCATCGAAAATCACTTAGTTCAAGACTCAAAATCGAATTATATCAGACACCCAATTCCAAGGTCTGTTTTAAATTCACATTCATGTTATTTGAACCGTGTGATAATGTTTCTCGAATACCATGTTATTCAATCGATTGAACCAATTTTCGACCATTTTAGTTACCAAACTTTCAACTTCCACGTTATTCGTCGAATACTTGACTTTTGCTCAAAGACCTACCTTATGAGATAGACAGACTAATTAACTTCTAATAATGCTATAAGGTGATTACAACATGTAAATTATTTGCTTTACGTTGCTTGTCCCTGGATCTAATTTATTGCTTTTTTGCAGTAAAGTATTTTTGTTTTAATATTTATTAACAAGAAGAAGCTCATTATATGAAACTTAGATGCAATCTAAGCATATATTGTAGAGATGTATTGCAGATAGTTTCTAGAAAACTCGTCAGTGAAAATAAAATCGTATTAAAAAGGCATTTCACATGAAAAGTCGAAAATTAATTCCAGATATAAATAGACAGTAAAGTTGCTTTTAAACAAAGGATTGCAAGATCTTTAATGAAATCTAATTTAGTTTTCGACAATTTACCTACAAGTTATGTAAAAGTATGACTTATGTTACATAACTGGATTTCATTTGATCCTATTTTCCATTTACTTCATTACGGAAGAAGTAGATTTTTTAAAATGTTTTTCGTAATTACATTTCCTATTAACGAAACTGTTATTAGTATATTTTCCTTTTTATCATCAAGCTTAAAATCGTCTTTTTTAGATATTCTGTTAGTTAAGAAAGTGACTAAGGTGAGCATACGTCCCGAATTTCTTGGGACAAACCCGAATTTTCAGTCCCTACCCCGATCTTTTATGACTCGTTTTTCGGTCCCGAATTTATACAATTTGTCCCGAATTGTCCTGTGAAACATTAGTGGGAGAACGAAAAGTTTAAATATATATATTTATTTAAGTTGTGTAGATTGCAAACTGAGAATACAAGCGTTAACCCTTTCGCAACGGGAAGCGCAAACGCGCGCTTCTGAGGCCGATAGTCTCTATCGCGAGTGTTTGAGGGTTTTTTGCTATTAAGCCTAAATCCGCGTGCCAGCAAGAAATGCACTCATTTCCCGGCGGCACGCTGGCGTGCGTTTAGAGCGTCTTCTCGCGATGTGAACACGTGATATGAACATTCGCGTTTCTATATACCTTCGAATCCTTTTGTAATCCTTTTTTTTTTTTTTTTTGCTGTAGAGTTTTTTAGGGTTACTATGTGAGGTTCTATTACGTTTTGCATTGCTTTATTTCGAAAAGCCTTCAGTTTACTTACATACCTTACACGACTTCGGTTCTTTATGGCGAACAAGCGTTTTTTGCCAGACGAATTTTAAATAAGCCAATTAGTGATATGAATGAGAGAGATTACACATTTCCAAAAGAGTTAGAAAGCGGTATTTCTAGCGATTCTCATATAAACATTTTGACAGAGACTGAGCTCACTGATTTTAATTTTTGTCAGCTTAAGATTTTACTTTTTGTAAACAGACGTTCTTGCACTTTTTTATTAGTTTAAAAGTTTATTAATGTATTTTATCGATTAAAACTTTGGAGTGATTAGAATAGCGCTTCCAAAAATTATTTCTCAATGTGAGCATTTTTTTAAATATATTTTCATGTAAAGTAAAGGAAAAAGATATTTAAATGCTAATTTTAGCAATAGCTTAACGATAAAAAAGAGTCATAAGCATGTCAACCGTCGTAAAGCATGCCATTCGGAAGCATATCTTTCTCGTTATGTTTATGTAATCCAAAACCACGTGTGAGTCATGCTACTTTCATTTTAAGTAGAAGGTCAAATCTACATGTATCTGAAATCATATGGATATACAATGGCATTTTGTGCCAAAAGTTATAGTTTTTAAAAGATTCCAGGGCACTGGCACAAATATGTGATGACCGGGGATGAACGAGAAAACGCTCTGGCACGCCAGCGTGTTGGCCAGGAAATGAGTGTGTTTCTTGCTGGCACGTATACGTGACAGTCGGCGCGAAAAGGTTAAGAAACGCGCGTCATACCGGCCTTATAAACGGGGATTCCCCATTTAGCGTTTACCTCAGAAAAACTATAGGGTGGCTGCTCTATTTCTCATTCCTGTATTTCTCTCCCCAAACCCCCAACATACGCGGAATTTTTGCTCGTAGCTCACAGTCGCATTTCAGACCTTCACTTACAGATTGCACTGCAGTTTTTAATTTATATGTTAATGGGATTGTCGTTAGTGTTTCGCAAAGTAAGTTCAACTTTCTTTAGACGCCAGTGTTTTGCCGTCTTTTCACCGAAAGTATGCAAATTTAAAATACTAGTTTACCCTTTAACTGGTAATTATCTTGATTAATCTTCTCGAATTGCAGAGATTTGGCTACTGCCGTCAAGATGACATCTCACAATACAGTTTTTATGTCTACCCTCAGCCATAGCATGCAACGTTTGAAGCATTAATACTAGATCCCGTTTTAGCAGAATGTTGAGCAATTCCCTCGATGTTTCGGTTTCCACTTTTTTTTTACACTGGAGGATAGCCGATGCGAAATTTATACAAACAATTTCATAATGTTTACCGCGACAATTTCTGCAGGAAAAGTGTTTGTTCTTACAAGTGGTTGCTAAATATTTACTTCTAAAACACAGAAAACAGCTCCTGGTGCGTTTCAAAAAGTTATGTTTCCGTTCGGAATTCCCTTCTGTACATTTGTCAAGTTGAACCTCTGTCTAATATTATCTTTGTTTAACTAATTTAGAAAATTACGTATGGCAACAGTGCAGGTTGTTTACATTTTCGTTTTGAGCTCGTTCTTTTATGAGATAAAATGGCTTCGAGTTGCATTTCATGTGTATTTGATAATTAATGAGTATTATCTTAACGCCACTTATACTTTTAAGTGTTGTTTTGAGATGATGAAACTTCAGCTGTCACTTATTATATTTGTAAATAAACTGTTTGTGTTGTAACGAGATGTTTCATTGAATAACTGTTTACACTCATTTCCATTACTAATTCTTCTGATGTTGAAGGCAAAACGAGACGTCATGGCGTCCAAGGACAAAACGCGGCTGCTTTTTACGAGTGAGTGAAAAATATTTTTATATTTTGTTTTTATTCTTTATTCATTATGGAAACTGTATTGAAAGATAGAAAACAACTTAGAAGGTTGTTTACTCGAGCATGTAATTCTTTTGATGAGGAAGAAATTAACCTGAATTATGTTGAGAAAATTAATAACTTAAAGCTAATTGAAGAGAAAGCTTTATTAATGATAGCATGTGAAGAGAAATATGAACAACTGTTGTTTCTGGAAATACTTCCGATTCCGAAATAGAGAAAGTGGTAGATGAGTCAGAAACATATATTGATCCCTGGAGATCTTTAAAATAGAAGCTAGAAACACTAGCGGGTAAACAATTATCTTCTAAGAATGAAAGTTTGAAAGTTATTTCGCAGTTGAACAGCATTATCCAAAAATAAAACTACCTACTTTTGACGGTAATGTAAGAAATTGGCTCTACTTTTGGGGGCAATTAAAAAAAATTGATGAAGACATTAATATTGATTTTCACAATAAATTTTCGTATTTATCTCAAGCAATGGAAAAAGACAGTCCTGCCGAAGAATTAATTAAGAGTTTTCTCCCAGGTGGTGATAGTTATGGAAAAGCTTTAAAACAGCTAAAAATTCGTTTTGGTAGAGAAGAATTATTGATTCAAGTATACGTCAGAGATTTATTAGCAGTAGTTCTTCAAAAACAGAACTGTCCTAAAAATCCATTAAGAAAATTGTTTGATCAACTTGATAATAAACTTCGTTCACTTGAACTATTAGGATTTACTAGGAAAAAATATGCTGCCATGTTATTTCCTCTAGTTGAATCGTCGTTACCTGAAGAAACTCTTGTTGCCTGCGAGTGCTGTAAATCTACTCATCGTAGAGTTCGAGAAGTGAGTCCAGATGATTCAAATCAAAGTAAAACTATAATTGAGAAAAGTGATTTAGAGTGTATTTTAGAATTTTCACAAGACGAAGACGAAGTTGAAGCTGAAGAACGCGTTTTTCTAACCTCTCGAAGTTTCAATACTTAAAAGTCAAAACCGGAAGTAAAATATAGTAATTTTTCCAATGAGAAAAAAGGGATCGATAATTTAAGAGTGGAAAGTTTTCAAATGTGCCTAGTGCGACAGATCTTCTAACTTCATCTCAAGTGTCAAAACAGTGCATATTCTAATTCCCATTAT
This sequence comes from Stegodyphus mimosarum, assembly GCA_000611955.2. Taxonomy (NCBI): domain Eukaryota; kingdom Metazoa; phylum Arthropoda; class Arachnida; order Araneae; family Eresidae; genus Stegodyphus; species Stegodyphus mimosarum. The sequence goes on along the minus strand of KK122433.1, from coordinate 65,828 downwards.
TCTGGAGATTGTCTAAAAGCAAGAAAAATGACTTTAAGTCAGAGGGTGTCACTTGTTCAACAATCTCACAAGTGTTGTTTATGTTTAAAATCTGGACATTCAGTTAAGGACTGTAACTTGAAAGCTGGTTGCTTGTGTTGTTATATAAAACACCATATTCTTCTATGTAGGAATGCACCAAATAACTATGCCCCAAAACGAAGAACCTCCGAAGTTGAAAAGAAAACTGAAATAAGTGCTGAAGTGGATCAAGCTCTTTCTAACTTATCTTCGACTCCAGACGTAATGCTGCAAACATTCAAAGTTATAATTAGAGGTAAAACACGTGTCGTAAGAGCTATTATTGATACAGCTTCACATCAATCGTATTTGTTACGAAGTACCGCTCAAGAAATGAACTATGAACCTCAGAATTATGAATATTTTCAACACTCTTGATTTGGAGGAAAAAATTCAGGGGTATGGAAGCACGATGTATTTATCAAGTGTGCACGGGAATTATAAATGTAACTTTAAAGTTCTTAGTCTACAAATTATTTGCAAGTCAGTGCCACCTATTGTCAACAAACTTTGTCTAAAGGAGTTAGCTGCTTATAATATAAATGTTATGGATTATTGTAAAGATCCTAATGAAATCCTTATTGGGGCTGATGTAGCTGGAAAACTCATTACAGGTGGTCGTCGTGAGATACCTTGTGGTCTCGTAGCCATAGAACCAAAACTTGGATGGTCAGTTACGGGAGGAATGGCCAATACTTCGAGAAGCGAGTGTACCTCATTATTATTAGTTGTGTCACTGTTGTCTACAATGGAAATGATAAAGATTTATGTACCTTGGACACACTTGGCATTAGTGACCTATCAGTCTAGAGCCAGATGGAACTGCAAGAAGCTGCTCGATTACATTTCCTAAATACAGTCCATGTAGTAGATAATCGTTTTGAGGTTGATTTGCCCTAATTGGAAGATCATCCACCACTACCAGATTACTTTGACTTAGCCAAGAGGAGACTGAACAAAACCGTTAAACGTCTTAAAACAGATTCCAATTATGAAGCTTATGAAAATGTTTTTAAGGAATGGCTAGAAGAGGGAGTAATTGAAGACGATGTATAAACGATCAAGGTCAAGTTCTTTACCTTCCTCATCGAGAAGTTATCAGTGAGAATAGTACTACAAAACTCCGACCGGTGTTCGATGCTTCAGCCAAAGTAAAGGGGTTTCCTAGTCGTAATGACTGCTTAGAAAAAGGTCCGAGTCTAATAGAGCAGATTCCGAGTATTTTAACACGATTTCGAAAACAGGAGACAGGTGTTATTGCTGATATACGAAGAGCCTTTCTACAAATAAGTGTTTCACCAATTGATAGAGATTTTTTGAGGTTCTTATGGCTTGATAGTGATGGTCAGATGAAAGACTACAGGCACTGTAGTGTAGTTTTTGATGTAAAAGCAGCCGTTTTCTTCTAAACTCTACTATTCAGCTTCATTTACAAACTCTTTTAGAGAAAATAGAAACTGGTGAATCCTCATATCCAAAAACACTTATGCACAGTTTCTATGTTGACAACTGTGTCAGCTGTGTCAAAAATGAAAACGAACTCGATCTTTTTATGAATGTATCAACTGAAGTAATGGCTGTGATAAAATTTGAGCTTAGAGGATGGGAGTTCAATGATATTAATGATGATGTTTCTGCTGATACGAATGTGCTCGGTTTAATATGGAATAAACAATCTGACACTCTACAAATAAATACTGGTAGTATAAAAGAGTTAACCGCTTAGTTGTTTTGAAAAAATAACTAAGCGGTTAATCTTAGCTACAGCTCATAGATTGTTTGATACTCTTGGTATATGTTGTCCTGTCATCCTTATACCTAAATTATTGCTTCAAGAAACGCGGAAGAAGAAGATAACATGGGATGAAGAAGTTGATACCCATAAAAAAAACCCATAAAAAAGTGCATTTATAAAATGGCTGAGAGATATTGACTATCTAGAGAAGATCCGTTTTCCCAGGTATTTTGGTTCAAGGAATGCAAGTGAAAATACTTCAGTATATATTTTCTGTGATGCCAGTAAGCGCGTGCTTACGCCGTGACCACTTTTATCCGAGTAAAAACTTTTGATTCTGTTAAAGTATAGCTAATACAAGCCAGGAGTAGAGTTGCACCAACTGGAAAAGAAGGAACTACTAGCGTGAGACTGGAAATACTTGCAGCTACTATAGCATCACGACTTGCGTCCTCAATTTTATCTAAGATACAGAGTGAAGAAGTTTACTTTTGGACCCATTCTTCCACTGTTTTAGCTGGGATAAAGAGAGAAGAAGCTTGGAATGTCTTTGCCCAGAATAGAGTGAAAGAAATAAGAAGATTAACAAATAAAAGTTCATGGAGACATATTCCTGGATGCATGAATCCGGCGGATCTCCCGAGAGGTTGTTCAGATCTAAATTTGTTGAAATCTAACTGGTGGCTAGGTCCAAGTTGGCTCTACTTGCCTGAAGAAGATTGGCCAAAAAGAGACTTGAATTTAGATGAGAGTGAAATTTTTAGAGAAAAGAAAAAGGGCATAGTTTCATTTGTAAGAAAATGTTTAGTTTCCGCATGCTTGGTTACTAAGAGAGATTGGTATTACAGATATTTTTCCAAGTACAAAAAGATAGTTAATCTAATTGCCTGGATCCTAAGATTCGCCTACAATTGTCGATCTGAACAAACCGAGAGAAAACATGGAAACCTTGATTCTGATGAAATTTTTCAGGCTGTGAAGTTATTGATTAACATGGTTCAAGAAGACTGTTTCGTGAATAAAAAGATAAGAAATTAAAAACTTTAGGAGTATTTAAGGATTAAAGTTGAATCTTTAAACTGAAAACTAAACTTACCTTCAGTGCGGATACGGAAGAATTTAAAATGCCAGCCGTTCTTCCATACAGTCATGAGGTTGTCAAGAGATTAGTGCAATATTATCACGAGAAAAATGCACACGCTGGTACACAAAGTTTGATAAATTTGGATTCTGAACGCTCGTAAAACTGTGAGATCTCTCATTAATCAATATAGAAGTGTGTGTAGAAGATTTTCTGCAAAAACCTAGAAACTTATACCGCGCCTCCTAATGAAATTCTTATGAAGACAGACTACGAGAAGCAGCTGTATTCGAAATCTGTGGTATGGATCTCGCTGGACCAGTGATCTTGAAAGGCAACACGAATTCTTGGATCTGTTTATTTACCTGCGCTGTTTACAGGACAGTCCATTTAGAGTTGGTTGAATCGATGTCTACCGACAGTTTTAGAATTTATACTTTTCCGTTATGAGACAAACTCGCCAAACGCTTTTCTGTACCAAGATACGCTAAATGCTAGTCTGATAGTTATAATTTTGTAGAGAAAACATGCTTCATTTGTGGTAAAATATTTCTAAATATAAGAAATATATAAATTTAACTAATTCTTTCAAAAAGCAAGGAAAGAAATAGAATGACACGTTTTAAAAATGTTTTATTTATAGTACTTACTTTATTTACAAAAAAAAAAAAAAATAATTGATACTTACAAAATATCACAAGAACAACACATTTAACTTAATGGGTGCCAACAAGTATTTGTTGACGTATATTATCTTTTTAAGAAAAATTATTTGATGCGTTGTTCCGTAACGGAAAAGAACCTAGAATTTTTATAAATGATTTCGAAATGGGAAAGAGGAATTGAATTGTAAATGTTCTTATCAAATCTTCCTAGTCTTGAAATAAGTAGCCCTCGGGAGTGCCTAGATTAGACAAAAGGTAAATATCTCTTTGTAAAAATATTTGTCTTGCCTTTATTTGTAAGAAGTATTGATGTAGGCGAAATAACACAGAGCGAAAGAATGAGGTTGCGGGCATTAAAAGCAGGTAATAAGTACGACCCAAGGAAATTATAATGTTTTTATTTGAAGGAAAGTTCTTAATACAAATATAAGCTAGACGACTCACAGTTAATTTTTGTTTATTATAGTAAAACGTTTCCCTTGAGTTGATGAATGTGCTTATGTTAAAAGTGACAGAAATAATATTTATGCTAATGTCAAAAATATGATTAAGATAAACTTTCTAGAATTTTTTAAAACCCTTAGCAACAAACATTTTTCCAAATCATTGGGTATTATTCCAAAACTAGAAAATAATGAGCAAAAAGAACTAAGAAACAGTTGTCAAAATTGTTGAAGGATAAAAAAAAATTCGGTTCGTTTCTTTTATTTTTGGTCAATAAATGAAACCGTGGCTTTGTTATCAGCTAGAACATTCTCGAAGTTTTCTCTGTTGTAGGCATATGTTTCTTTTCTATGCTTATGAAGTCCATTTCCTTTTACATGACTTTTCTTTTACTGCCTTACTTTCCCACTCTCATTTTGTCCCTCACCCCACTTTTGGTCAAATCTTGAAAATAATTTTTGATTCTCTTCTTCTTACTTAATATTCTGGAAACGTTTCACACGGACATGTTTGCAGCGATCCTAGGTAAAACTCGATGCAGATTTTAGCCCAAAGGAGCAATTTGCTCAGAAGGACTATTAATTTCGTTTAGGCAGTTTGCGTCGATTCACTATAAACGAGGAATCACTTTTTAAATTGTTGCTACCAAATATTAGAGCCCTGTATTACATTTAAAGAAAGTAAATAACGAAGAATCTGCAAAAATGTATTTTCTCGCATTGTGATAAAACAACGGTACCTGGAGCCATCAAATTTTGAATAACCTAATACTCCACCGAATATGGGCATCTGGAAGCCCTAATTTGAAATTTGTTTTATTAACGATATGATATTTTGTAACACTCTAACGAATTTTTGATTAACAAAGTTCACGCTTTAAAAGCGAGCAATGGCAACACTGTACGAAAAAAAAAACATTTTTATCTGCAGTGCGCGAGACTGTGTATCAGAAATTCTAAAGATATGCTCATTTTAAAATTATTTTGCTATATTGCTGTTGAACTGAATTTTATGGTTTAAGCTCGAAGAACATGATATTTAATAAATAAAGGTAACACACAAAATATTAAAAAAAGCCTTTTTGGGCGTAATATAAAATCTGAAAGCTTTCAATTTTTTTTTAAAATTCAATGCTCAGTTTGCCTCATATATCCTTATTTAATGAAAGAATAATCTTCGCAGAATTTCGATCTTTGTGCCGTCGAATAGATCGAAAAATAATCATAAAAATAGAAATATTTTAGAATTTCTAACTTATGAAACTCTATCGGTTTTTCAGATATCGTTGATATTTTTAGCTCTCATGCAGTTGCTAATAGTGGTGGATTTTTAAATTAAACAATTTAAATCTTTATTGTCAGCAGTTCTTTGAGTTAAAGTGATAATGATATTGCATTTCTCACTCAAACAGAAATTTAAATGAATTGAATATAATCTTACGCCATCGGATAAATCGCAAAACCCTTAAGCAAGAGGACTTCACGCATACTTCATTGCTACACTGATTAAACGAAATAATTTTCGTACATTTATGTATTTCATTTTCCCTGTCCTTTTTCCTATTCTATAGACCAAGAAGTATAAAATTAACTGTTTGTTAAAAAAATCTCTGAAGTTGTACGGTTTCAGAGAAATGTACTAGAACGTAAAAATCTTCTTTGTTAGATGTCATAAAATTCTAATATTTGACTGATATTAGAATACTGAGTACTGAAATACCATGGATCGCAAATATAAGGACTGAAATAATTCAAGTAAAGAAATGAAATATATAAAAATGATCACATTCCGTTAAACTGTTTTTGGCAATTTTGTACAAAATCCATCATTGCTAGAAGAATTACGATTTTAATTTTAGTCGCATATGACGAAAAATATTATGATAGTTCAAAAAAAATATTTTTTGCTTTTCAGTGCATTGAACTAAAACTATGTAACTTGAAAAAAAACCCCGTTAGGTTTGTGTGTTTTATTCAAATACTCTATAAACGTTCTTTAATAAATAAAAGTAAAAAGCTTTTTATTAAATTATCATTTGAAGAATTCGGAGCCTTAAAACATTATTACTGTGCCCTGTATTTGGCAAATGTTTTAAGTAACTTTTAAGGTAGAGTTTCCTAAGATTGAGTTTCAGGTTTCCTGAAATATTTGGCTGCAAGAAGGGACCTTTATTCCTTTTGCTTACACCTGCAAAAGGAAGATTGTTATTATGCAATAAAAGAATGAATAGAATGTGCCACATATATTTCTCCTACTTCGTCCCCTCAGCAATTATTTTTGAAATTTCGCGCATACTTTTCCAGGTATGCACCCCATTTGGGGAAATTTTAAGTCATCTTAATTTAGAAACATTAACGTCTTTTGAACTATGGCTTTCTTCAGTGAACAATTTCTTCTTCCAGGCCTGACTGAGGCCAAAAATTCCGATCGCTGACGAAATGAATCCTTTTCTCAATTTTCCTGGTATGCAGTTTTTCCAGAAATGCCATTTTAAATTTCAGTTTCTTTTTTTCGCCGATATTCTTCGAGCAGGGTTGAAAAACATTCTTGTACTTGTTGCATTCTGGGGAATTCTGACGCATGTTTCCTTTATTCACTGTCTGGCTGGGGAATGTTTATTTAATGTTAGAAGTTTATTTAAAGTAGAACAAGAAAAGATTGTAGATATTACAATTATTTTTACTTTAGAACCTTTTGTTTAATTAAAGAAAGCAAGGGAGTATGGGAATAAATACAAGAAGAAAAGGTTTCTTACTGTCAAATTTCCTTCCCTTTATATGGAATGTAACCAAACATATTATATTTTCTCAATAAAAAGTTCTCTTTCTGAAAAATATTTTGCTACTTTTTTTTTCTTCTAAAACCTTTCGCCTGCGTTAGCTCACCAGATAAAACATTGTATGGATTTCAAAAGATGAAGCCCCAGATTAGAATTTTGAATTATACTTTATAAGAATGTTTTCTAAACTGCGGAAAATCTCAAGAGTTGTTCAAATATTTCTTTCTAAATTTTAAAAACTCTTCATTCAGAACAATTTAAATCCGCCTTTATACGTGCATACTAGTAAAATAGCAGAGAATAATGCTGATGGTCCTGAACTTTTTATAAAAACAGTCATGGATATCTCGATTTATGTCTTAAATTAAATAATTTCACCATTTTCTAATGATAACAATATTCCAGAGCAAGTATAATGAAAAGAAATGTAGGATTCTTAGTTTTACAAAATTGGTTTCTCTACAATTTTGGGATTATAAAATTTAGACGTACATTTAAGGAGCGGGCGGAATGTTTATTTTTCTTTCGTTGCGTAAAATTGCTCATATTTACAGGTTAAAACCTTAAACATTACTCTTAATTATAACACTTCAAAGCTTTTGTGGCATGTAAGTTTGATTTTCAACGAAAGACAATTATTTCCAGAATTCAGAATATGGATCTAATCATGCTGGGTATTTAAATCCATTCTGATTACTAAGCTGTTGTTTAGAAAAAAGTAGATAAGCATAATTCATAGTGCGGAATGACCGAAACTTGTAATTGCTTATCACAAACATAAAAGAATAATCTGCTAATTTTTGTCTTCTTAAGTTTTTTAATTTACATTTCTAATTAATTAAGGGTACTAAACCTACAGTGGCGCATACAGAATTCTCTTATCGTCCTGAAAATATTTTTAATGTGAAACCAATATCAGCGTGAAGTAAATGCAATATAAGTACGTTCCAGTAATGAAAACATTACTTAATTAAAAAGTGTAGGATAAAATAAAAATCCATGAGAAGCAGTAACATAAATATAAAGAAACGAAATGCTATAAATTAAGTATTACTTCCTTAACTGAGGAACATCAAAAACGCAGTAAATTGTTCAGGCCTTCATGAATATATGCTTACTTTCGAACCTATTTTCGCAAATGGAGACTGAAAACCTCCAAAATAGCATCTGCAAATTGACGGATTCTCATATTTTAATGAAAAACATCAGCATATATATATATAAATTCAGCAAAATAATTTATAATATATCTTGCAAACGAGGTGAACAGAGATAATTTTCCGAAACCTTTATGAAAAACTGGAAGAGAACCTAACGATTATAATTAAAAGATAATGCAAACACTAATAAAAATGTTCTGCTTCATAAGACAAAAATATAATAAATAAAAATAGCTTGGAAATATAACTTGAGAAAAAAATAAAAATTTGAAAGCTTTAAGATTTTAAATTACGCCCAAAGGGGCGTTTTTTAAATGTTTTGTGTGTTACCTTTATTTACTAAATGTCATGTTCTTCGCACTTGAACCATAAAATTCAGTTCAACAGCAATATCGCAAAATAATTTTAAAATGAGCATATCTTTAGAATTTCCGATACACAGTCGTTCGCGCTGGAGATAAAAATGTTTTTTTTTCCTGTACAGTTTTGCCATTGCTCGCTTTCAAATCCTTGAGTTGTAAATCAAAAATTCGTTAAAATTTTACAAAATATGAAATAGATAATAAACCAAATTCCAAATTCTAAATTTGGGCTTCCAGATACCCATATTTGGGTGCAAACGTACGTTATTCAAAATTAGATGACTCTAGGAACCGCTGTTTTATCACAGTGCGAGAAACATATATACATTTATGCAGATTCTTCATTATTTAATTTCTTTAAATATAATACAGGGCTCTAATATTTGGTGGCAACAATTTGAAAAGTAAACCAACATTTATAGTGAACCAACGCAAAATGCCAAAACGAAATTAATAGCCCTTCTGGGCTAACCCCCTTTGGGCTAAATATGTTCTTTTCTGCTTATGTGCAAAGATAAATGTAACTTAAAAATACGTTCTTTTTTGCTTTTATATACAAATGTAAGATGTTAGTATTCAGTACTGAAAGAGAGATTTGCAATTCCTCTTTCTCAAACAACGATTTTCTCTATTTTTCTGCATGCTTCTTTGACAGGAGTAACCAAAAAGAAATCTATTCTTAATGCATCGTGTACGTGACTAATTTAAAAATTCAGCATGATTTAAAAATTGATTTTATTTATTTCAAATTAATTAATTTAACACCACGTCTTCATAAGATAGATTGCCTTTTCACTTCCAGAAGTTAGTTTCTTTGAAACTATTATTCTACAGGGATCACAGATAATGTCCTAAAAACAGTGCACGGCATTAATCGGTAAAATTTTGATTTAAAAAAAGATGCACCGAATATGATTAGACTCTGTCTACAGATGGCACCACAGGGTCATATTTCTGCAAGTTAGCGCAACGGTTAAAAATACTGAACTTTCAAAAAGTTCCACTTCACAGGAATCATGATTCCCACCTGTTTGTGTGTTTATCGTTTAAAACTTTTTGTTACTGCAGTTCCTAATCAATTACTTTTCGTGTAACACTTTTATAGCTATTTCAGTAGTTCGGTAATTATCAATCAAAGCAACTACTTCGATTCCCATTCCCCACTGGTTTTTCTATCTATCAATAAAATTAATTTTTTAAGATCCCATTTTTTAATTTCCATTCTTAGAAAAGTCGTAGCATGTCATCTCAGAATGATTTGATATACTATCAGCCCAATTAAACGTTAAAATGCCAAAGAATACGAATCCTATGTTCCAAGTCGGTTAGTCGTAGGTGGTCATTTAAATACAATTTAGATCTTTTTTTGGAACAGCTTGAGTATAGGACCCCATTGGCGATGTTTTGGCTTGCGACCGAAAAATGTCGCCAAGCCATGGAAAAGCAGTTAAAATTGAATACATAAGTTAGAAAGCACGTTTTAACCAGAAAAAGTTTTAGAATATATGTTTAAACAGCAAATTTGAAAGTACATAAGTAAGGGAGGGCATATTTTAAATAGTAATATTGAAAATACAAGTTTAGCCTTAGAAAAGCAGTTAAAATCGAAAATAGAAGTTAGAATGCACATTTTAACAAGAAAAATTTTAAATACAAATTTAGAATATATATTTAAACAGTAAAACTGAAAATAAATAAATAAGTGGAGGCATATTTTTAGCAGTCATACTGAAATTGCAAATTTTAAGCTGTAAAATTGAAAATAGAAGTTCAGAATACATGTTTAAATTAAAAACATGAAAATAGGAGTTAAGAATGCATGTTTAAATTAAAAATAAAGTAAAGAAACGCTGGAAATTTAGTAAAGTTTACAAAATCATGGTAAATTTACAGAGAAATCCTATACTCTGCCCAATTTATGTCCCTTACAATTTCTAGAAATTTGTTGAATACATCAATATTTTGCTTTTTGCAAGATTTAGGGAAGATACAGACACGGTTGCCGAAAAGAAGTATTCTAGAATTCGCTGGGTTACCAGAAAAATACCGTCTAAAAAGTGCGCCAAGCTGAAAATCGCCAATGGGGTCCTATACTCAAGCTGTACCCTTTTTTTCTGCTAAAATATTACTCACAAAGCTTTTCAGTTGACGACGTGAATTTCCTTGAAGACTCTTATTCCTAAAATTTTAAATTAGTTAACTTAGTTAATTTATTGTAATTGACAATTTTAATTTAATTCATAATTTTTTTAACTTTGGTTGATCTCGTTAATTTCAATCCAGTTCTTAGACAGCTTTCAGATTTGTGTCACGATAATTTGTTCTCGTTTCATTAATGTTTTTCTCTATAGATGGCCTTACGTTTGTTTCCGCTTTGCACCACTCAATGATTTCATTTTAAACATGGTTGTTACTCCTCTCACTTTTGCAAAATATTTCTGAATGTCTTTGAAATCGACAGAGTTTTATTCAAAATCTACCCCAATCAAAGGTTGATTTTGTTTCATTTAAACGCTCCACAGCAGCTTTGCAGCTACAAGTGAGAAATCACGGATAAGTGGAAACAAGGAAAATAACATAGTACTTGAAGATTATCGTAGTCAATCAGTTCCTATAAATAAAACAATTTCTTCGAAGACGAGAGGTAACTGCTCTTTTATTTAATATCAAATAATTGTTTTTCCGCAATCCTTGATTTCGGTCTTATAGTTCCGGATAATAGAATTAATCAAAATATTTAAGTCAGTTATAGAAAGTTTATAAGGTTTTAAGTCTTTCACTATTGGAAATCGTAATCAATCTTTTGGTAGACGTTAAGCGACTTATTGCAATGCCTGAATCTCAAAAGAAACTTAAGATAGGTGTAAAACACCTTTTACTTAAAACTTGATAAGATAACTTGATAAGCAGGCACATCTTATGCTTACAAGGTCTGCCAGTATTTATGACAAGAAGTTGAAAGTAGAAATTCAGGTGTACAGCTTAGTTTAAATAACTAATAGCCAAAGTCTACACAGAGCAATTTAACGCGAAGTTCGTTCAGAAATTTTATCGACGTGAATTCAACTATCGGCAAGTATAATGCAAAGCTGAAGATATAAACTCTTATCTTAGAATAGGAAACCTAATAGCGTGGCCTTCAAGAGGCAGAACACACTCTCTCTTAACAATCTTAAACTCTTACTTAAATATACGAGAACTCATTTGCATTCTGGAGGGAAGACGGAGACAGAGGCGACAGTAAAGATTCAGAACATAAAATAATTGGTTATACCGCCCGGCCGGTATAATGATTAGTGACCCTGACTGGCGTAGCGATAGACCCGGATTTGAATCCCGAAGAAGGTACGGTTATAACTATTCGTCCGTTCATAGGAGGTAAGGGTAGCCACCCGTTAGATGCTTCCATAATGAAATGGCCACAACTTCCGGCCCTTGTAGTGGCGCAAGGCTAATGAATGTTAAATAAAGTGCCCAGCCATTTAAAGAATAAGTGATTATTCTGATTCGCAATCTTAATGCCAACATTTTACACATGCTTGGTGACCACTTCTTCTCAATATTAAAGATTGACTTCTTATTGGTACCAATGACTGAGGGAGAAAACGATGCCTTTTGGGCAATTGCCTTTCTTAACCAAGCAATGAAAATTATTAAAGAAAAAAAATGCAAGAATATGTGCTAAAAACTATTTCTTATATGGTACTGTCAATCTATGAAATAGTTGATAAGTTCGACAATACCACGGTTACTTAGGGCATAATTAATGGCATCTGGAAATCACTGGCTGTTCAAATCATCAACTTCAACAAACTTTCGTATTGATATCATCTTACGTTGATATCGATGCGAAATTGCCACAGAAACTGAAGAATTTATACACACGGCAGTGTGTCAACCAAATTCGGAACAGACGGAAAAGAAAGCAACTAAATATCGGCCATGTGTATCTTACACGAACCATTTCGATCTACTCCCCCATTAATTAAAAAATATTAGACATACAAACTTGCAATTTTGTAGGCATAATGGAGCTCCCTTGAACACATAGAATTCCAAATGTCATTAATCTGCCTCTTACAGTAATGGAATTATTAAGGTCTGAAAAGTGTCATTTTTATCACTGACTGATGACTGACTGACTGATCAAAAACCTAGTCCACTTCTAAATGGCTTAGATACTTGAAATTTGGCATCAAGGTAGACCATTTGGTATATACAGAGTAAAAAGCCTAAAGCTTCAAGAAAGTACATAATTATTGAGGTTTAACTAAATAATACTCATAACGAGTATTTGACAACGTCAGCAATAGATGACGTTGCACCGATCGCAGGTTTCCGCGTCAGTCAGTTGCTAATCAAGTTTGCCGAAAGTGAAGAATATAAACTTGTTTATAATGGATGAAATGATAGCTCAGAGGTAGAGGACAGGACCGTGTCGTTTTTCATTTTGATAGTGGGTTCAGGCCTAACTACAGCGGTAAACTAACTACAGCAATATCGCGAAAAGAATATAAACAGCTTTCAAACGATGAAAGCTTTGCCGTTCAGTAACTGAAATTTAAGTAGCGAAAGAGATGCCAAATGCGAATAATACAATAGAAAATAAAAAAAAGAAAGAAAACGTGAATCTATAGAATAAGATTTGAACATTTATATTATTTAATAATTAAAAACTGCTGTTTAAACTTAGTGTTTACATTTTTACTTCCCTTTAAAAATCTAAAAGTTCAAAAAACTACATTATTATCGAAGTTAAACTAAATAATATTCATGGGAAATGTCGAGAATTTAATAATTAAGAAACTGCTAATAAAAAGAAACAAATGCAGCGTAAACGCAATATTTGCACCGTTATGGAAAATATGGAAATTGCTGATAAAAAGAAACCAGTACAGCGAAAACGCAAGAAAGAAATTTGAAGGTCACTTATTTGTTTAGACGCTTTATCATTTAAGTGTCTAAATGAGAACATAACGTTTAATTTAGCTTTTCAAAAATTAATTATATCATAACAACAACATAAATGTGAAAAGGGGGCCAAGTTCGGGAGAAACGATGTTCGGTATAGTCGATGTCACCGACAAAAGACGTGAGATCTAAAGGATGGCAATTTCCACAGCAGTTCCAATGCACTTAGCTGTACGAATGTACAACGCTCTTCAATTTATTTAAAAAACAGTTTATTACTTTCTTTGAGACTGGATTTCTAACCTGGCCAGTTAATTTCGAATTGGAGACGTCAAATTTTTTTAACGTAATTTATTGACAATTAAAACTTGCGAAGTTAGAAATCCTATATCAAAGAAAGTAATAAATTGTTTTTAAAAATGAATTGAAGAACGTTGTAAGTTCTTACAGTTATGATTAAAAGAAATAATATGGAACTAGTCGTTTTTTAGATCTCAACTGATTTGTCAAGTGACACCAGCTACACCGAACTTCGTTTCTCCCGAACTTGACCCTTTTTTCACATTTATGGTTGTTGTTATGATTACATTTTCCAGAAACAGTAGTTATCCAAATAACAGTGGGTAATTAGTGCATTGAAAGTCGATAAAACAACATAAGCTAGATATCAGGCACAAGTTTAAATTTTGTATTTTATGATGTGAATACTTTAAATGAATATGTAAAGACTAAAAAGGACTAAGCTATATTGATATAATCATGTAACTGAAGATTTATTTCAATACGACCACCGAAAATCAAATTGTATTAAGTAGTTGACATTATATTTCTTCATTACAATATGAACTTCGTTCATAACTTTATATAAAATGTAATATGCATATGCAGATCATCGGTTCTTCACAAATACGGTGTTATATGAATTCATGTTATGCGAACCAAAAAGGTTAATATAAATGGAATTTATTGCAAAAACTGGCCCCCTTTTTAGTCCCGGAAGTTTTTATTTTTATTTTGTGACTAAGAGAATTAAGGGCGGATTAAAGCAGTCGAAGCTTCGGTGATAATATTTACGAGAAACCTCAAGAAATTTTTTACATCAAATGCACTTAAAAAAAAACTAGTTTTCCAGTATAATAAAAAATTAGACATCCATAAGTACTAAATATTATTCATATTTCAATAAAAAAGTGATTTAAAACTGTTATTTCGGTATTTTTCTGTTAACGGGGTGTCACGTATTCTAAACATAAATGTTTGCGGGAAATCTAACTATATGGCAACAATCTTAACAATTTGTTAAATTCCATAAAAAATGAACAAATAATAACTGTAATGTATCATATAATATAGTCTGTATAATGTCTAATATGCGCAACTCCGAAACTGTGCGCTTTGCAATTCTCTGAAGCTTTTTAAGCGAGAACGACAGTTCTTCCCATGACAGTACCCCCATGAACAGATAGAGCGGAGCTTTCCTAAAGCTATCTTTCATAACATGAGTTTTCTTTTATTTCAAACAATGCTCACAATTTTGTTCAGTTTTACTTAGCTTTACCAACCAGCTTATCGCTCAGTTTTGTGGCTTTGTCGTATCATTTATATTGAAAGCCGTCTTTGTGCATGTTCCGCTTATTTCTTAGAAGCAATCCTACCCATTCGTTTGAAATATTTTTGTGGTTTAACTGCTTGTGGGCTTGGTATTACCGATGGAATTTTCAGAACGTTGTCTACTTTTCAGCTAACTGCTGAAAAGAAAATCAACTGAGGAAATTTTTTGATTTAATAAAGCACGCGAAAAAATATGTCAACCACGATAACATTTCCAGATATCTGGGATATTGTACAAAAACATTGTTGGAAAATTGAGCTCTTGATTTATGATTTAATTCAGATAATTTTAATACGGCTATGGTTTAACTTTTTCCTCGTGTTGTTATAAGTGTTGCCTTCCGGGGAAAGCACATTTAATTTTTAAATGCAGTAAGAAGTACATTTTTGTGTATAGTTTGTATAGGGGCAGTTACACAGCTCCATAACAGACTAAAATTAAATACAATACAGTTGGGTATTAGAAAGACGCATGTTCGAATGACATGGTATTGTTTTTTAGAATATTCTAATGCTAAATGCACTTATATTTTGGCATTTTTACACTGCCATACATTTTAAGTTTTGATTTTACTAGCTAAATATTGGACGGTACACTTCAAGGCTATCGTTGTTTTGAAGGGATGGGATATTCAATCTGCTAATCTTCGTAAAGATTCAACGTTTGAAAAACCGAATCTTCGCGCGTTTTCATCTATTTGGCCCTTTCGAATCATAGCCTAAAAACTGTTAAATATTTTAACTTGAAACTTTGGAAAGATGTAACTTGCTGTGGAAAGTTACTCGTACATTTAAAAAAGCACGAATTATTGCACTTTCAGCCGTATTTTGATCATCTGTATCACTTTGTGATGTCCGAGAGCACCATGCTGCTAGTGTGATTACAATAGGCATTTTTTTTTACATTTTAAAAATTTTAAAGAATTTAGTATTCTAAGTTTAAAGTTTCTACAGCATATCAATTTTTAGAATAATTATCCCTTCCCACATTTCCTTTTAATGAAAGAGTACATGCAAAACTTAGTAAAATTTGAACTGTTATTGAAAAATATAGCAAATTTTTTTTTAAAAAAATTATGTTGAGAAAATTAATTTTTAAGATTCAACAATTTTAAAAGAAATTTATTAAATTTAATTTGCGTCTTCTTAATAAATATTGACATATAACTGAAAACTGTAGGATTAAATTTGTTTTTCATTAAACGCAGATTTTAAATTTTGTTTCATTAACTAAAAATTTTTAATATAGTCTTTCCTTAAAACTATTATTTTTCAGTTTTGTTTCATTAACTAAAAACATTTAATGCAGTCTTTTTTATAATTATTATTTTCCAATTTAGTTTCATTAACTGAAATCTTTTAAAATAGTCTTTTTTATAATTATAATTTTCCAGTTTTTTTATTAACTAAAACTTTTGATATAGTCTTTTTTGCAATTATTATTTTTCAATTTTGTGTTAGTAACTAAAAAGGTTTATTATAATCTTTTCTATAATTATTATTTTTCATCAAAGCATTTGAGAGATGCAAAAATTTCAAAGGAATTAAGAATTTTTTAGGATTCAGCTTCAGAAAATTTAAGATACTTCCCAAATCTAGTTTTTGTAGTTCTTAGAATGAACTCATTCTAAGAAGATACGAAAAATATTCCATATCATACTTCTTCATCTGAATTAATTTTATCCAACTGTTCATGACCTAACTTTTAGAGTTCACTGCAGTCAACACTTTTTCCATGACTTGTCATTAGGTTATTTGGAATCAGGAAATGTGAAAAATGAGCAATACCCTCGCCGTCTCGAACCACGGACCTCTCGAATGCGTGCTGACCACTATACCACGAAGGTATGAAAAGAAGGCGGGAGAAATACCTTATAAACCTTTCTAAAAAAGTATAAACTCATCAAATAGCTTTCATAGTTCGATGAATTCACTACCAGCTAATGTGCAACTCTTTTTTTATATGTCTAAGCTTACTGCTTCTTTCTAACTGCACAGTTTATAAATCTGCTAAGAAATAAATCTACTGGACAGCACTGCATTTACATGAATTAAACAAAGTGAAGAAAAGCAGAACCAGGTAAAAGAAGTGATTAGTAAATAGTATAACTTATTCTTTAGTTCTAATACATAATTCAAGCAAAATCTTAGTCGAATGTGTGTAAAAAATTTCTTAATTCCTATTTTACAGTCCTTCATCTTGTATTTAAGTGTGAGAAATGTTGCGTTTAGAGTTTTGTGCAATTATTATAAATAACTATTTAAATCAAAGTTTAAGAAATGAGAGAGTAACTAAGCAAAAGTTATTTTTATAAAAATAGTTTCACATTTACTTGTATTACGCACGAATTCCAAAATATATTTAAATTAAAAATAATGGAATGGAAGGGGAAATGGAAAAATTATTTTAAGGAGAGTAATCATTCATAAAATTAATCTCTCGTAAAAAGTGTAATTTTCCAAAATGGCTCATAAATTTCAAAATTTAAATTTCCTTTTATTTTTGGATCACCCGTATATCATATCAGATCTGAGAATTTTTTCCTTTCCTCAAAAATAATCATAAGCATTTCAAAGCACTTTAAACTGAAATTGCAAAACTAGTTGATATACAAATAAAACTGCAACATGAAATATATTACTCAACAATTATTACTATGAAATGGGTATAGCTTAGGATGCAAGTTTTGCATAGAAATCTTAACATCATCAAGTTTGGGTTGGATTGGATTAATTATGCACTCTGGAGTTATTTCTCTAGGAAGAGGTATGCCTTCGTGGAGGAGTTTTTGAGCAAATCGGTTTATTCTGCGAAACTACGTGGAAGAAATCATGAAATTAATTATAAAAACCGGAAAATGCTACTGCTAATAAAAATCAATACCAACAGCGAAAATGGTTTAATTTTACGATTTAAATTGTATCATACTAGTTAAAAATAAAATACAGTGTTGTGTTTTACGGGTTCGTGGATTTGGAGTGATTGATGACAACACTTGATGAAGAATCAAAACACAATTTATTCATCAGTATTGCACAAGACAGTTCCAAAGACTATTACAGTTGTCGAAAAACTACGACAAACACGCTGAAAAATTTAGCAACACAGCCTTCAGGCTATAACGGTGAAGACAGCTTCACGGCAAATTACAGCTCCCGAGTCAGTCGATCGCTTTCGAGCTAATCTCTAAATTCAAAACACTACTAATGAACTCGATTTACTCTAGATACTCTCCTACTCCGCGTACAGGCAAGGTATATATAGCTTTTGACCTGCCTTCAAGAACATTCTCGGGAAAAAAGGTAAGACTTTGTTCTAGAAAGTTTTCGCTTCGTCTACGACCTGTCCCCAATTTTGTAACCGAATGCCGCAAAATAGTCGATTTCGCGCAAAATATGGCAACCCTGTCTTTCTTTGCCACTTTCCGGAAAGCCTAACCATGCTTTGCGGGGAAGCTATCTTACTGCAGCTGGGCATTTCGCAACAATACTAAAAAAAAGTGGTTTTTCTAACCGAGAAAAAATTATATTACAGTACAGTAGAGAAATAAACTATGCAGAGTATTTGATACAATAATCGAATTACGGAAAAAGTATGCAATGAGATCTTGTGCTATTATCTTTTATCTTTAATAAATAGGAAACCATGCTGATTTAATTATTCCTTTTATGATGTTTTAATGGTAATTTTTATTATACTTTTTTATGAGAATGCATTTTGTCCAATAAAGCATTTGAAAGGAAAAATATTTCTACGTGTATTACAACGGTGATAACGTATGAAAGACAATTATTTTGCTCTATCAATAATATTTGTTTCTTTCTCATTTTTCAGATTTCGTGAAGTTCAAAATTTTAATTGTTTATCACATATTTAAAATTTAGAATTTAGGGTTTAGGTTAAGTACTTAATTTTTGTAAATTTTAGATTTATATTGACAAGTCTTCTCTTCAGTATATTATAGGCATAACAAACAGAATTTAAGAAATAAATAAAGAATTTGAATGATTAATCAAGATATAAATTTCAATAATCGTGTGTTAGTAGTGTTTAATTCTAACAAAAATCCCTTTAAAGTTATTAAAATGGCATTTAAAAAAAAACTACTCAGATCCTCCTCATTATGCGAAGGTATACAGCTTCCAGAAAACGAAAGGATCATAAGTTTAATGATCTTCTAAAGCAATACCGCCCCCTTTTAAA
This sequence comes from Stegodyphus mimosarum, assembly GCA_000611955.2. Lineage (NCBI taxonomy): Eukaryota > Metazoa > Arthropoda > Arachnida > Araneae > Eresidae > Stegodyphus > Stegodyphus mimosarum. Next base: position 46,816 of record KK122433.1, on the reverse strand, counting down.
GCTCATTTGTTTATAGAAAAGAAGAAATTGAAGCGCACAGAGCTGTTTTCCAAAGTGACATTATGCGACTTCTAGATAAAACGATACTTCAGAACACAGTCCTTCCCTTGATAATCAAACTTTGTAAATATGCAAAAATTAACATCCGGATATTAAAACTCTGCAAACATTAATGTTTAGGATAGGTTTTATATTTAACTAGCTGTACCCGCCCGGCGTTGCCCGTGCATTTAGAAAATGCAGATAAGTGAATAGCGCAGGAATAAGTGTAGGAC